>CAVNYN010287804.1:12806-96674 GCA_963692815.1 Nyctanthes arbor-tristis | reverse complement strand
TAAAGGGATAATTGTCACGAACGGAATTTTTAACAATAGCGAAAGCCTTTAACGATTAAAAATTGATACAAATACAGTTCAAAATATCGAGGCGTCTTTGCTGCGCACTCTGATAATTAAATGTTCTGTGGGCTACTCACAACGAAACATCGACCGTATGCATCGAAGTCTCGATCACATACATGTATCCCCTCCATCTTGGGATGATTCGGTCACATAGCTTCTTAATTTAATACCTACAAGATTGTAGAAAAAGGGGGGTGAGTACAAAGTACTCAATGAATGATCAAATATCTTGATTAACTTTCATATAAGAAAACGCATTTTCAGGAAAGCCATGTATTTCACAAAGCCTTTGGATGCACAAAGTCATTGAATGCACAAAATGGCCCTATCACTAGTTAAACTACTACCCGTGGTGTGCACATGATTGGCCAAGACCATACAGCAAGGCCACAAAGATTCAAATTGGCCGAGACCACACAGCAAGGCTACAAAGATTCAAATTGGCTAAGACCACACAACAAGACTACAAAGATTACCACATAACCAATATGACTAAGACCACATAGCAAGGTCATGTCCACAGAGCCATTCAGAACGGGTAGAGCATTAACTAGTGATTTCAATGCAACAAACTGATTTCTTTGCATAATAAATATGCACCAAAATCCCAATTGTTTTGTAATATGCCAATGCATCAAAAATCCATGCACAACATATGAAAACGCTATGAGCAAAGAAAGGGAATCAAGGTACCGGTTACTTACCTTAAATATTCTTTGAATAATCTTAAGTAGAAAAATGTCATTAAAGCCTTGAAATTTCTCAATTAAAGCTATTTTTCAAGCTATAATCCTTCTATATATGGTAAAAGACCATTTTCAAGAGATAAATAGGTATTATACTGAGTTTTTAGGGTTGATATTCTTCCTCCAATGACTTTGGAAGAATTTTGGGGTTATTGGAGAGAAAATGGATGGTTTGGGGGTCTTTGGGAACTTGAAGACCCAAAGTCTCTTTTTATAATAGTTGAAATTTAATTATTTTTAATAAGTTTTGAGTTCTGCCAACCAAATTATGACACATGGCGCTACATATACCGCACACTTGGCGGGAATTTATCCGAGAAGTCCTTCCACTTTGCATTATCTTTCTATTAAGTGACCGCTCTTTGATTTATGTCAATTAAGTCACTACACTTTGATTTATGTCAATTAGGAACCAAATTCTTTCTTTAACGTCAATTGAATACCAATCTTTAATTTTCAAAAAATCTCACAATGATATTCAAGTAATTCTTTCAAAACAACAATTTCTGTTGCTTACCTTAATTTGTAGAAATTTTCAGGGTGTTACAATAATAACATGATATCATAGTGTTTTGAATTGTATTTGTAGAGTCTTGCCCTTAATTTTAAATCGAAATATATGTTTAAACACTTCCGCTATTGATATTTGGAGACAATAAGGTGATGAAATTGGTGGCTTGACATTAACCCTAATTTTTATATGTGACTTTTGAATTAATTTTTGGCTTGTTACTTTTTAATGAGAAAAAGGGTAATTTATGCCTAACATTCCCAACATTTCAAGTGTTTATTGATTACGTCTATAATTTATTGATTACGTCTATAACCTTTAATTCTGCTTGTGTGGATATGCAATCTTCCCCAAAATCCCCAGCTAGGTCTTTATCAATGGAAACCATCCACTCTACCATTAGTCAACACAAATTCTAATATATAACTAGCAGTACTTTTGGTAGAATACAAAAATAAATATTTTAATTTTAAAAATGAAAATGAAAATTAAAAATTAAAAAAAAGAAAAAGGTGGTGACGACTCCCTCCACCCGACAAAAAATATGCTACACAAAATAAAGTGGGTTATATTGACACCAAAATTATATTAACTACACCACATGTTAATTGCATTAGATTAATTACACCTAACATCCTCAGCCTTTCAACTTTTTATCCATTACGTCCCTAATTTTTAATTTTCTATTTTTATGTCCCTAACATTTAGTGAAATCCCATTTTTCGTCTCTGGAAACGGAAAATATCCATTTCGTCCATTAATGACAGGAGTATTTTAGGTAAAACGAAAAAATAAATATTTTAACATATTTTAGTTAAAAATTAAAAAAAAAAGAAAAGAAAAATGGTGGGAAGGGCACTCCCTTCCCCCACCCCTGGTTGCCATTTATGGAAGCAACTTATGGAGGGGGATTCCCCCTCCCTTTGCTGCCGGAATGGGTGTAAAATCCCCTAAAATTTTTAAGGCAAGTATATTATTATGATTAAGTAATTGGTTGAATTGTATTATAAGGTTTCCAGCTTATTACCCAAATAAACATTCAAAATTTGAAATGCATTAATGGTAAAGTTACAAAATTGTCGTTCAAATGAACGTCAAGAATTAGAATGTGACAATGTAATCGTAACGAATTGCAAAGTTACAAGTAGCCATTCAATTGAATGATGAAAATTGAAATATAACAATGTGATTGTTACTCAAATGAATATGATCACATGATTGATATTTGGACAATAAATTAGAATTAGAAATTAACTATTGTCATTGTATTGATGAGGATTGACTAACCACATAAGGTTACGGTATTGAATAACGACGTAAATTTGCATTAATACATCATAAGACTCAAAGATTGTTACTCGAGAAATGCCTAAAGACAAGAAGGTGGTCATTGATTTGTATAACATGAAATAAAAACCACCGAATTGTAAACCTTATTAAGTTGAAGTTCTTGAATAACATAGATCAAAGTACTATGACCTAATTGTAAGACTGCCTAAAGTATAGGGACTACTTGGGCAATTTACCACCAAGTGTACGGTGCCACGTCGCGCCACTTGTCGCGACGTGATTGGCGGAACTCAAAAATTATTAAAACTAACTAAATCCTAACTATTATATAAAGAGGCTAAAGGGGTCTCAAGTTTCCAAGAACTCCCAAACCATCTCCTTTTCTCTCCCAAACCCAAAAATTCGTCCAACATGGCCAAGGGAAGGAGAAAACCAATAAAAACCCACCAAAACCCCTATTTGTCCTTTGAAAATGGTCCCTTACCATATATAGAAGGATTATAGCTTGAAAAATAGTTTTAATTGAGGAATATCAAGGCTTTAAGGATATCTTTTCCACGTGAATTATTCAGAATATTTGAGGTGAGTAACTAGTACTTTGATTCCCTTTTTGCATTCATGAAGTTTTGATACGATAAGCATGGTTTGACTGAAGTCTCTTATGAGATAAATATCTGATTTGATGCATTAAAAAAGAAGATTGTTTTATTACATTTGAATCACTAGTTACTCTACCCGTTCTGTATTGAATTGCTTTGAATTATTTTATGCACTATGACCTACTCAATGATCTCGGGATGTGAAAAATTAGTGTGGTGTTTGCTTTGAATGGGAATTTTGGTAAGGGTCAACCGAGGTTCATTGTGGATCCACTTAATTGTACATGGACATGATTGAATTAATATGATTCTTACACGCACCAGAGTAGTAGTTTAATTAATGATAGGACCTATCTGTGCATTAAAAAATTTTGTGCATTGAATGACTTTTTGGAAAAATAAATCTTTCAAATAAAAGGTGAATCAAAGGGTTTTGTTACTCATTAAGTACTTTGTACTCATTCCCTTCTTTACTACAATTTTTGTAGATGATTGAAGCTATAACATTTGAAAAGCAAGACAAGCTAGGAGTTGGATCCTGCTCGCGAACGGGAATAGAATTGTGCAAGTAGTGTAAACCTATCTTTGAAACTACAATGAATTTAATGCTTTTATACCCACATCTATAATATATATGTTTTTATATCTTATAACATATAAGATAATAGAGAGATATAATCTTTATATTTATTTGAATCCTACTTTTCACTGTAAAAGTTCTCTAATGATTCGGCGTATATTGATAATCAATGAAATATATTTATTAATATAATTTTTTGTGTTTTTACATTTTACTGAGAAACCTAGCTTTAACGTTTTCTTAAAATTTCCACAACTTGTTAGCTTATATAATTAGCTTTATATGTGAAACTCTATAAGATAAGGTCAATTGGATTATTTTGTACGTCACGTCCCCGTAGTTCGATATTGAGGCTTTCGCTATGTTACTTATAAATTAATATAAAATATTCGAAAATATTGTAAAATTAACGGGGGCGTGACAATGGTTGCCATTTTTGCATCTTTGGGAGAAGTCTCCCCTTTTGCTGCCAAACGGCTACCATTCCAGCAGCTTGGTGTTTGGGGTGGGTGGAGGGAGGGAAGTCCCCCTCCCACCATTTTTTTTAATTTTTAATTAAAATATATTAAAATATTTATTTTTTCATTTTACAAATGCCCCTCTCATTAACGGACGAAATGGGCTTTTCCCTCTTCAGGGACGAAAAATGGGATTTTACTAAATATTAGGGACGTAAAAAGGGAAAATTAAATGTTAAGGACGTAATCGATAAAAATTTGAAAGGTTGGGGATGTTAGGTATAATTAACCCAATTTTACATCATCTTTCTTTGTAAGTTTTTACTTTTACATCTTTAACTTTTTTATATCCTATAACTTTACCATGTTTTTCATCTAAAAATTCCATTAGAAGAAATCCCAATTATTTTAAATAATAAGTATAATAGCTACAAATATGATAGTACATATCTACATTTTTTATGATTCTAAAGTATATTAACAACTTTTTTTTAATGAAGAATACCATTAAGAACAAGAAATTTCCAGCCTCAGCCCAACAAATGGCCTAGGGTTTGTGTTTTCCTCATTGAGCACGTGACCTTTGTCCTTGATGCTGATACAAAGTTTGTAGACTTGGCTGAATGCAAGGTATCAGTTGAGTGGCGTCTGCTCAAGATCTTCCTTGAGCGTTTCCCACAATGGATGAACAAGCACGGTGATTTGTACCCTCCGTCGACTATACATTTGAAGGCTACCCTCAACATCATTTTGAAACCATTTCCCTACGCTAAAGCATTGTTTCCATGCTCAACTTCCTTCTTTGAAAAGAAAGAATTTCTTCTTTTTTCTGAAATCTTTGAGGAGGAACATCATGATCTCATCCTAGAACCAATTTTGCTGGATGTTCTAGAGGATTTCACCATTCACTCGAAACTAAACCACTCCCTGCCTAAGAGGCAACTGGGACGCAGACTGCTCCTTGAGAAGCTTGAACACGAGAATAAGGTGTATCTCTATGTCTTCACCAATGCTCACATGAAACAGCTGGGTTATGAGAGCCTCCGGACGGAGGACATCGATTTTATTCCCTAATCTACTCATGGTTTCTATAGAGTGCAGATGGTTTCTTTGGCTACTCAGATTGGTGCTTTCTCCTTACGGTCGTCTCTGGGTGTCTCTTTCCATTCGACTGTTGTTTTTCTGTGTTAGTATCTGCCTTAGTTTGCGTCCTATTTAGTGGCTGTTTGTCTTAGTTTGCGTCATTCTTGTTTAGTCAGCACTGTGTCTTGGAGTCTGGTGGGTCTTCTTTGTTTGAGTCTTCTGCGCCAGGCTTAGTTTCTTTACGGTAAATTTCACATATCGTCCCCAACTTTTACACTTAAAATCGCCTGGGTCCCTAACTTTTTTTTAGCGTGCTGGGCCCTCAACCTTTCATAATGTGCACAAAAAGTCCCTCTTAATAGAATCCGTCCAAATTTTCGTTAAGTAGTAGGTGAAATTACCTTTATAAATCTTTCCTTTTAAATTTAGAAAAAAAAGAATTTAAAAATTAAAAGAAAGGGAAAAAAATCCCACTCATCCCACCCCTCTTAGGCTGCCGGAAATGTCAGCATTCCTTTGAAAGGGGGTAAGATTGTGGCATCCCAATTTTTTTCTCATATTTTTATTCCATGTGATAGAGTGAAATGTGGGAACTCAATTAAGTACGAACATTAGATCAAGAGTTAAAATGTTGAAGTGAAAAAAAAAAGAGGAAAAATGAAGCAAAAATAAAGTCGGGCACTAAGTGAACCATTTGACAATTATATTATATTATATATATATATATATGATGTATCTAGAACAAGACAAACAAAGCTAGAAGAAATGGGAAATGAAACGAGGGACAGAGGCTGCGATTCTTGCCGAAAAAATTGAAAAGGAAAAAAAATGATGAAGCCAACGTAGAGGCAACCCACGAAAATTTTTGAGGTGAGTTCTTGATCAATATGGGTATTATGATTTTAGCCTAATTTCAAAAGATATGTAAAGCATTAACTCTACATTATGTTTAATTTGGTGTTTGTGATATATGAGTTTATGTGACAAATCTTAAAAGGGGGAGGATGACTAGTTTGTAGGTATAAATTACATGTAGTTAAATTTCTTGAAGTATATGCTTGGTATTGATATTTTAGGGTTTGAAGTTATTGAGGTAAAATTAAGTGATAAATTAAGTTAAATGTATTTAGCTACCTCTTTTTTTACTTTGTTTTATGTTAGAGGATGAGAGTATTAACGTCATTATTAAAGACAAGTTTATCTAAATAATGACCCAAGAAGAAGTTAGTAAATTCTTAAAGTTCACAATATGATATTGGAGATTTAAGTTATGTGAAATTATTCTTAGTTTATTCTTAGACATGAGATTAGAATCATACAAGCTTAGTACAGGATTATGTGAAGTTAGTACACGAAAACATAGTTCTAGAAGGAAAATAAAGCGGAAAATTTTTAAATGAAGCGTTATTTGGGACTTTAAAATGAAAATTTCTCATGAAATTGAATGTCGGGTTTATAATCTTAGTATCCATGAATTAAGTGATATGGATTGAGGATTTGGATCTAAAATAAAATGCTATGAAGTTAATGTAATTTTATGGAACCAAGTATGTAAATATGGATTTAATAAGGGGGAAATAATTAGTTAGTGGATATAAGTTTAAGTTAAGAATATATATTTATTAGAGTCGATGGAATTTTTATGGAGAGACATATTAGGTTGTAATTCTAATTACTACATGTTTTAGTGGCACTAAGTCGTTATTTGGCTACGGAATTTGAGGTTGATGATGTTAGTATAAGAAATTTTAGTTAGTATAAAGATGGACTTTTATATAGAGTAAGTAAATTGGAACTTTTATATAAGCTAGTGTTATGGTCGTATGGAGTGATATTATGGTAATGGACAAATTTGGTAAAGTGAGACTTAATGAAAGAAATGAATGGCTTAATATTTAAAAGCAAGCGTAGGAAATTTTGTTTAAATGCTAAGAATTAGTGTTTAAAAAATTGAGAGTTAATGTTGTTATGTTTGGTAGAATCTAAGATTTTAATATATAATCTATTGCAATTTCTAGTATGAAGTAAGTCTCTAAAATAACTATATAAAGTGGACAAGCATATAGTTATTTGAGAAATGAAGAATTATTGAAGATTTAAAGGAACATAGGACTTGTAACCAAGAAGAGAATTAATTAAGTGGCTTTAGCACTCTTTATCCTTAGCTCATGAAAAAAGGTTGGAATATTAAGATGATTGTTAAAGATTGGTCAACTATATAATGGTAAGGATAAAGTAGTATGATTTGTGATTTTGAGGAAGGGAAACTTAGAAAGATATGGATTCAATTTCCAATTTTAAGTAAAGAGGAGAATTTATTGAACTATAAAGTGTTGAATATAAATATCAAGCGAACATCTTACGCAATATTTGGGATTATGATATAAATGGCAATAACTATTGTTGGAATGAAATGTGACCATATGGTAATTGTAAGAATAATTGTCATCAAGAGACTTTATTTACTTAAAGAAATTATGGAATCGGCATGAATTTAAAGGAAAAAATTGAGATATGACTTAAAGAGTAAATTTGTGTTAATATAGGGGATTTAATGAAATATAATGTGATGTAGAACAAGTGAGTGGAAAAATGGGGAAATAAATGAATGAAATAATTTGAAAGTTACGAAAATAGGATTATTTGGACAAGACGATTTTCTGAGGAAAAGAATTGAAATGCAAAAGTCTTCATGTTATACTACAGGAAATCACGAAGGAGCTTCATGTACATGGCTACATGCCGGTGAGTGGAGATTCTTCTCTTCTTTTCTTTCTAAATGAAAATGTATATTATGCTTTGATTTCACAGAAATTCGTAATAATTCATGGGGAATGTATTTCCATGGAATTTCACAAAAGATGATATTTCTTAGAAAAGTTCATGTGAATTTTGGTATGAAATGATGCTTCATGATCTTAAAGAAAGGTTTGGGTTGAAATATGATTTATGATGCATGAAAATCCCCCCAATTTGTATCCAATGTTATGATATACTGCCTACGGGTGAAGGGGCCTATATGGCTCAAGCTGACCAAATAATATACCGCCTACAGGCGAAGAGGCCTATGACTCAAGCTAACAAAATGAACGCCGCCAAGGCGAAGGGGCCTATATGCTAGCTATGGCTCAAGCTGTTTAATTGTGCCGCCTAGGGCGAAGGGGTCATAAGGTACCTATGACCCAAGCTGACGTCTATACGCGTGTGACTTGTATCATAATCATGTGATGTTGGATACTCTTTGGGAAAATTTTATGCTGATCTTGAAATGAAATGATTATGATGTTTTCTAGTGAATTTTTTATGATTATACAGTGAAATGATATTCATGATGTTTTCAAACATGTGACGATTCTACAAATGTTGATGTTATGTTGAATTTATGTTTAAAGTCATGGAGATTTCCAAATGCACTAAACGTTTTATTCGAGATGTTGTACATGTGCTTCCAAACTCTTCAATTAAATGTGTCTTTTTTGCTAGGATTTTATCCGAACGAATAAATATCGACGAGGCAATTGGGCAGTAGTGACACCTATGAATTGCTTCATATTTCAGCCTGACAACATCTGGGTCGGGTCTCTAAAATATGTTTATGTAATTTAATTTAATCTTAGCTAGTTAAAAAGTTTCGAATTAAACGTATTATTATAATGGTTAGTAACATTGGAAGTACAACATGGTCATATTACCCACAATTTAATCTAATATATGAAAATGAAATTTGATTTGAAGTTGAAATTAACCTTAACTTGATTTGTTTAAAAATTGTTCAGTTGATAACCCTTGTGTAAAAATGCTACGTAGATGCTTATACAAAAACATCAGTCAATTTTATTTTATAATAATAATAGCTTAATTAGATTATTGTTCAATATATATTGTACCTAAGTAGACAAAAATGGACCATGTCATTATTGGTTTAAGAAATTGTTCATGTATTTTGTATCCATCGATCTCTTGTGTAAAGAAAAATAATATGGGCAATGAGTGTAAATTCATGAAAATTATTCTTTTTCGGTTGGTAAATTCTTTATAATAGTGTGAGAACTCCTTTCGGACCTTTGATTATGACACTTATATCCCGTGTTCCCAATTTTTAAAATATTACGTGCAAAGTATGCCTCGTCGTAAAAATTTTATTTTAAGACATCAAAAAGTTAAAATGACTTATATATGTAGGTGACATTAATTAGACAAGAAAATTAATGGGTAACATTGCCCAACTTATATCGACATGATATGACGTATCACATATCAAACTTTACAATTATTCATATACTTACTACGATATGATCATATTATCAAATGGCTATTCTTATCATGTCTCATGTGGATGCTTCATTGGTCTCGTAGTTAGTGTCTAAATAGTTAAAACAATTTTTACCCATTAAAGATATTGTACATATACATATTTGTGTATCAAAAATGGTCCGTCCTTCTCAAGAACTTCCATTTGGTTAGAGTTAGGGTTATGGTCTCTAATGGTCAAAATTAATTATTTTGTAATAAATTGTTTGTACCTCTTTTTCCAATAGATACCCAATTTCTATCCTTCTTCCAATGGGAATCGCCCTTTCTCTTTCTAATCATGGACCATATATTCTCTCTCAAATTATATTTGTCCTTATCTCCATGAATAATAAATATGTAGTAGATCCTTTATCATTCAATCTTCAAAAGTTCAAAACCACATAGAGAGATCCTTTGAAAAGAAAAGAAAAAAAAGTTTTCCCCTTTTTTTCTGTAATTTACAGCCCTTTTCCCCTTCTTCTCCAAGAAAATACATCATAATTGCTCAAAATGCAGGTGTAACCGTGTAAATTTCGCAACATACAACCCTATATCACCTTCTATCAAGATGAATCTGCAGTGTGTTCCCAGCTGGGATCTTGATGAGAATCCCAATCCGAGGTTCCCTCTTGCCCCTCTATCGCTTTCTACCGTTGGGACGATTCTAGTCGAGTCCAGTACTGTGTACTGAGTTCTTTAGTGTATACTTTGCAGGTTGGACTATGAAGTTGCAGAATTAACGTGGGAAAATGGGCAGCTAGCCATGCATGGATTAGGCCCTCCTCGAGTGCCTAACAAACCCGCGGCCGCATCGGCCACCTCGACTAAGTACAATTGGGAAAAGCTACACGCCGGTGGCACGCTCGAGTCAATAGTCGACCAAGCCACGCGCCTCCCTGCGGACGGGAAAACGGCCGCGTCCGGTGCCAGAGATGAGTTTGTGCCGTGGTTTGACCACCATCGGAATATGGTCAACCGTGAAGCCACTGCCTCTGCCACCATGACTATGGATGCTCTGGTGCCATGCACCAATATCAGCAGCCAAGAACCCTCCAGTACGCACGTGCTGGAATCTGTATCCGGGATTGGCACGTGCGTGGTGGGATGCTCAACAGGTGTCGGGTCCTGCAGTGGCGCCACGGCGGTCGTGTTGGCACGTGCAGGGAGGGAGAGCGCGACACGTGACTGGAGCAGCAAGGGCGACCGGCAGAGCGTGAGCGTGAGCGAGAGAGACAGCCACCAGCTCACACTTGACACGTGCGAACGGGAATTAGGAGCCGGTTTCACCTCGACCTCCCTCGGGTCGCCGGAAAACACCAGCTCCGACAAAGATTGCACCAAGACCGGCGATGACTACTACTCTGTTTGCCACAGTAGATCACAGGCAAGGAATTGCTTTTCTTGCACGTACTTATCATTTTTTTATGCATGGTAAAACCAGATTAGACCGTGTTTTGTGATAACGAAGTTCTTAACTTTTCCTTGTTTCGGAAAAAAAAAGGCACCAAAAATCACTTCAACTTTAAAAAATTCCCACATATCGAGCTTATAGATCCAGTTCTTCAATATTAGAGAATCTCTTGTCGGTTTGAGACCACTCGAATAGTAAGTTTGTCTAGACAACTTCTTCGCCTTAATTTTTTCATATTAAGGTATATATCCGACATACAGAAATTCTATTTCTGGTATCATATCTACAGTTAGTGCGCACATCATAGTCATGCCTTTCTTTTAGACATGTCCAGTGAGAAGAGTTACTTGTAGAGATTTATCAAATGAGTCTTCAAATGAAAGAATAAATCTAACGTAAACATGAAAAGACGTCCATATCAACTTAAGAATGATTTGTTATTAACTTATTAATTAGTGGATATGTTATCTGATACATAATTTGCAGAGGGAGAAGGGAAATGGAGAGGATAAGAAGAAAGGAACAGGAAAATCCTCAATTTCAACAAAAAGGAGTAGGGCTGCTGCCATTCACAACCAGTCAGAACGTGTATGGTCTTTTTCTTTATGTATATCTCTCTTTGATTTTTTTACCGGCCTCCTCTAAAGATTAATTAATTATCAATATTATTATTATGTAATGTGTTAACAAAGTTGGTCTGGGGTAATTCCTTGGTCACAGAAAAGAAGAGACAAGATTAATCAGAGGATGAAGACACTACAGAAATTGGTCCCAAATTCCAGCAAGGTACGGAAATGTTTGACGAAGTTCGACTTCAATTCTTTGATCCTTTCAACTTGCGGTCAACTCCGAAAAGACCAAAAAAATAAATCAGTTTTTTTCAGCCTAATAAAGTTGAAGGCATTAAATGAATCAAAGTAGACAGGTGAACTGCAAATATAAATGGTGGGAGAAGTGGTCCAAATAATTTGATGCACTGAAATGGCGATATTGATGTATAGTAGATATATGAACGATCTTAGTCCACATACGATTTTGCTACATAGGCAAGTGGAAAAAATTATGGTACATAGACAAGTAGACAGGAGAAGTTGTTTGTTAGACAATTATCTATTACCACATAAAGTTAGTCCATGTAGGGACTCTACATAGCTGTCTTCATTTATGTGCTACTCTCTAAATGTAGAATATCACAGGCTCTTGGTCACGTGCGGATTAAAATACTGTATTAAGACTTGGGGTTTTATATTAAAAATTTAATTTTATTAGGAAGAGTATTAGAAGTCTTTATATGTTGGTTATTAATTTCATATTTATTTTGATTTGATGTGGAATTTATCCCTTACGAGAATAGATTGCATAGAAAAATTCGACCTTTGGGACCTTTTATGCTCAAATGACAATTAACTGATCAGAAGTACTGAATTTAACACACATGGTTACCTTGGATGATTGAAGAACGATATCCTTTTGTAATAATTACCTTTGATAGTATCATTTAGACATTTGTGATTCTAATAGTTTTTTCTTTTTCTTTTGGAAGACTGATAAAGCCTCAATGCTAGATGAAGTAATAGAGTACCTAAAACAATTGCAAGCACAAGTACAAATGATCAGCAGAATGAATAATATGTCATCTTTAATGATGCCATTGGCCATGCAACAACAGCTCCAGATGTCGTCAATGTTGGGTCCAATGGCCGGAATGGGAATGGCGGCCATGGCCGGAATGGGAGCCGTGGACTTAAACTCAATTGGCCTCACCGGAATCTCTCCTTTTCTTCCTCTGGGGACTGCACCACCCTTTATGCCGCCTATGGCCCCGTGGGACATATCTGCTGATCGGTTGCCAGCTCCGGCTTCCATGATGACTGCAGACCCCCTCTCTACATTCCTTGCTTGCCAGTCACAGGTGAATTTCATGTAACCAATATTTAACATTCTTATTAAAAAGAGACTAATAATGTAACATCAAATGACAAGACTTGTCATGCTACATATATAAACTGAAGCTAATTACTTGCTGCCCGAAGTTTAAAGTGAAGTCTGTTTTCAATTTTTATTTGCTGAATTTGGTGAATTAAAAATAATTTTGTTTGTTTGAAACATTCAGCAGCCAATCAACATGGATGCATATAAAAGGATGGCAGCTCTGTACCAGCAGTTCCAGCAACCCCCCGCATCTGGTTCCAAAATTTAAACATGAAAAATTAAACAATATATTGCTCACTTATTATGCAAATTATTGTGATCATGAGGAAGCATATATATATATATATAGAGTGAAGCTAATAAAATTGGGCCGGATTTAACAGCATTAAATTAAATGAGAAAGATAAAATTCGTGACTTGTTATGCGTGTCTGCTTTGTTTAATTGATCAGCATATCGAGAAAATATTATTTCTTGTTTGCTTTTCCTGTAATGGATTAGCGATGCTTGAATTTCTCCTTATAGGGTAGGAAAGGAGAGTTTAATTGCTCGTACAAGTTAATGCTCTGTCAAATTGAAAGCACAAGAGATAATTGGTGCCAAGTGTGATTCTTACTATATTATTTTTGTTTTCCTTACTCTTTTCCTTAATTTGCCAATTTAATAAGTACATATATATATATGTCTTTTCTAGTCTTTATTCTCTTACTTATTGGTAGGTATATCGCAATCCAGACAAGAACGGAATAAAGCCTAGTATATTTTTGGTTATACAGGGCTAAAAAGACGTCGAGCATTTAAATGGGAATCTTCTGTTGAGCCCGTGTCTAATAATAACTTTTTTGAAGATTCTTCATAGAAAATATGCCATTATCATGAGTACGGAAAACTATATGAGTTCATGCTTGTTTTCGAGAGTTTACCACAAGTGGAGATAATTAATGATTCTTTGCTGCTAGTTCAGGTTTCAATTACCGTATTTTTTTCATCTTTTTCCTTTCGCGAGAACTTTTTAGTTGCTCGACTTTAATAGCACCTCAAGCGGTTAATCACAACCACTCGAGGTGGGGTTGGGGAGTGGGGAAGAATATTTTCAATTTTTTGTTATATTTAATTATATATATATATTCTTTTATTACTTTGCATGAATTTGTTTATGGATGGTTGTATTGACTCACATCTTTTACTAAACACACTATAATTTAATTACTCTCCTTTTTGTTTCTAATTCATTACACTTCAATTATTAACTTATTTTTGTCATATTTTTATTTTTAACATTTTATTATCGTGAAATCTTGTGTCGAATGATGTTTTGATTTTAAGAATTTCATTGTCAGAAGTGCTTAAAATTTTTAAATAAACAAAAATATAATATCTTATTATACACAACTACGTATTTTCAAAACATTTTAGGGTCTACAAATCAAATTTTTTTAGATGTACTCGATCATTAAGAATACAAGAGGATAGTTAAATCAAAAATTCGAGAAAAAAATATAGCAGAAACTTTTGAAGGCTTAAATACTATAATTAGCCATTGTTTATTTCAAAGTTCAGTTAATTACAAGTGTGATGAAGCCCAAGGTCCAAACAAAATACATACTAACTTCTTAAAATAAAAAATAAAAATTCTGTCTGCCTCTCTCTCTTTCTAATTATTTTTTTAAATATGTTTTAATGCTCTAATTTCTGAATTTCTGTGCTCGTGATTATGAAAGATATATATATATCCACTACAAAATTTTCTTTATTTCTTTGTTGACTTTTTATATTTTATCATTGTGAAGTAGTTTTCATTCAAATAATTGATGATGATTTTAGTCCCTACAAGGAACAGTTTTTGTACTACAAATTATCTATCTACAAGTTGAGCAGCAACTTTTTTCAATTATATATATTTATGTGTCTTTGAGGTATAAAAAATTCCTACAAAATGTTCTCTATGTGCCGAATTAGGCCTAATTTATAAATTTAAAAACTTAGGCTACTTATCACATAAAAAAAAATTAGGCTAATTATATTTCTTTTGTATTTACATTATTACCGTTTAATTGCATAAATAAATGATCTTTATTTTTTTTAAGGATAACTGATCTTTATTTATTTATCTTACGTTTCTAGAACAAGTTTCAAAAATGAAAATAAAATAAAAATAATAAGTTTAAAAAATAACAAATACAAAGATGAGAAGGAATATTTACGATTCAATTAAAAGCACATTAACTAAGTGAGTACTTGAATAAAAATCTTCTTTAGGCTTTACATGTGTTAAATTAGTGAATTGGTGAAAGATTATAAATAAAAAACGATAAGTATGAAACCCCAAATAATAATAATAATAATAATAATTGTCCCCTTCAAAGAATAAAAAATAAAAAACTAATAATTGTCTTCCCTTCTTAATATGAACAATTAGGTTAAACGGCTTTCTAAGTGTATGTTAGGATGTGACCAGAAAAATTTCCAATACTATGAGTAATGAAAATTTGACATTCCAAGTAAATGGAAAAACAATAAATTGACCATCTATATCCGTAAATTTATCAGTGCCCCTATTGCTTACTTCTTCGATGTGATGGAGGAGGGTGGGAATAATGAAGCGACCCTCCCAGGCCCGGTTCTCCTTAAGGGATTTTTGAGAAGCAGTTAGCAACGAATTGAGATTAAGAGGAACTTAGCTTAAAAGATAGGGCTACGGAAAAGATATTAAAATTAAAATATTTTGTCTATTTTTTTAATCTAAAAATATAAAATAAATGAAATAATAATTGGGTTGATTCAAGGTTAGAATCACTTTACTCATCGGCGAAGATTACATTACGTTAAGATGGAATTGAACACCCCCCCTATTTACTTAATTTAATTGTTGTACTAATTTCTCCATTTCACACACGCACACAAAAGCTACAATGCTTATGCTTTCAAACATCATACCTATATATGTCTAATACATTATTGTCAACCTTTCGAGACGCATCTAACATGCAAGGTTTGCTAAAAGTTAAACATATTATTTTCCAATTAAATTCATTGAGTTGACACATGATCCAAAATTATATGTTTTGAGAAGTCATTGATAGAACAACTAATCATCGTGGGTCTTGTTAGTTGTCTATTCGTCTGTTCACGGGCATTATTAGATTTGTTGACATGAAGATCCACATAGGTGAATTTAACTACGAAAATCTACCTAGGAGAATTTAACTTGACACATAAATAAAAAAATAAAAATAGTGTGATTATTAAATGACATGTCATTTTAACTGTAGATATCGATTACTATCCACATGTTACTCATCATTTCAAAAGTGATGCTACAAGAATCAAAATGACATTTCAAGTGCCACCCCCTCTCAAATAGTGTGGATGGGACTCACCTCATTAATAGAAGGATCCCACCACATGTGAGAGGAGCGACGCCGAAGATGATACATTTTGAATGGTAAAGTAGCATTTTCCATGTTTTAATACAGGGCAAAAATGATGTTTTTCACTTTCTTTGAGCCGCCTTAACAATTGCTATCTACGCAAGGAAACCCAAACTTTATACATGTTTAGTACTCATCTGTATATTGAATGGATAGGAAGAAGGCGAGTTATCTCTTTTTCCCTCCTTTTGGGTAGGGTGTTTGGTTGTTGGGTGGTGAAATAAATCTGACATTAGATCATTTTCAAAGAAGTTGGTGTTCCTAGTAACCAAGGAATGATATATATAGCTATTCAAAGTTAAGAGTTGAGATACAATACTATTTATTAAAAAAAAAAGTAGCTTAAAGTACTTTGTTTATAGGACTATAAAAGTTTATTCTTTTCTAGTTATAATTTACATTTTGAACACCACCTAACAATAAAATTGCTTAAACTTGCAAAAATTTGGATTACATTCAACTAGACATAATTTATTTATGATTAGAGCATCTCTAAAAGACTCTCTATTTATAAAGAGCATCTTTAGTGTTTTATAGAGATTTATTAAATTTAAAAGTGACATTTTTTATATAGTCAACAATTTCTCTATTTTGACCCTATATTTTGTTAACATATTCTATGAATATTTGTTATTTTCTATGATTTTTTTGTTGATATACTCTCTTTAAAATGTTAATGACCAATAAATTAAAATGTAGTTCGGAAATGAAGATTGGAAATTATAACTATTAAATAATAAAGTGAATTTGGTTCTCTAAATTATGCACTTTTTGTTTTAAAAAGTTAAAATAAAGAGTCTATTGAGATTATTTTTATACATTGACTCTTTAAATTAAAAAGTATATCTTTCTACTTCAAAAGTCTATTGGAGACTCTTATAAAACACATATTGAATGGGAAAAAAAGGCATTATGGAATTAAAACATGAAAGGTAAAAGAAAAGGAGCATGAGAAAAACGAAAGATTGAAAATTTTTAAACACATCCATAGGTGACGTTATAATGACCCTCGTATACGTGATCTGACTGTATATATATACGTCACATAAATACAAGTAGTCACGTGATGTGTGTGTGTGTGTGTATATATATAAACTACATATAAATACTTTAACAACACCCATATAAGTAGTAGAAAATTATTCGATGAAAGATACGGAGAAGATGCATGGTGCAGGAGTGCCCTGCTACAGACCACGCTAAATTGATTAGTGAATCTCCTTTCGTGATAATTAATGATTGTTGAATGAACGAAACGCTTAGCTGCCAAATTAACTACACACATTATTATTATTATTATTATTATTATTATTATTATTATTATTATTATTTTGACGATATAACCAAACACAATCTTTCTCAAAATCTAGCCTCAAATCCTTTCCAAAAAAAAAAAAAAAAAATCTAGCTTCAAATGCTTTGATATCACTTCACTACTATATAAAAGTCTAGCCTTCATCAAAAATATCGGCTAATTGCGGAAAATGCCCCTGGAATTCTCTCGTTCTCAGCCACAGAATTTCACCCTACTTCTCGATTGTTCTTCTTGAAGCTCCTCAATCACACACACTCTATATCTCCCTCTCTGAACTGCCCTCTTTCATCAAATCAATTCCTCATCTGGGTACAGAAAGATCCGAGGTGAGAAAACCTTGTTGTTAACCATTAATAAAACTATGCACATGTTAGGTTTTTACGTTTGTATGAAGTTAAAATGCAAGGAATTTGATGGACTGAGCTGTGCCAGGAAGCAAATTAGTAGTCTCCCAAGAGAAGGAGAAAATGTTAATAATGTTGAAAGCATGTATTTTTATGATCATCCAATTATGAATTATGAGGAACTGTTTATCTGAGAAAAATGTGTTGTGCAGTTTCTCTGGGGACTTTGTGTTCCAGCAAATGAAGCAGAGTGGTTTGACGTATATGAATTGGATGGAGAACTTCTAGACATGGTTCCAAAGCCAGTGTTGGCCGTCCTGTTTCTCTACCCTATAACACCAGAGGTGAGTTCTCAGGATGTATTAAGCATGTTTGGGATTTAATTGTTAAAAAAGAAGCGGGGGAAAAAGAAGAAGTAGAAAAAAAATGCTTCCAATTAAAATTAGTTATAATATATAAGTTTGAGATATCAATGAGTAACTTATATCTGGAGAATAAGAAACAGTCACTTCAAAATAATTAAACATATTTTAACTAAATAAAATATGGAAAAAAATTATTAAATTCTTCTACAACTGTCATGAATTGAAAAAGCAATATACATATATATACATACATATATATATGGAAAATTAGATATTTCTACATCAGTAGAAATGAAAGTACTCATTTTTAAGCTTAGCTGAAAGTGATTTCTATTATGCATCTTCCTATAACCAGTTAATTGTTTGTTTTTAATTTTGAAGTGCTTTTGATTGCTCTGGGTTCCACTACAATACACCGTGTCTGCTGGTAATTTGGTATTGACACAAAGATTTTTGTTTGCAGAGTGAAGAAGAGAGCATAAAACAGAATAAGGCGATAAAGGTGAGTTTGACTTTATCATATTTAATGTTGTTATTTCACTGGCCAATTTCCATATCTCCTATATACATGGAGCTTAGGGAGATTATGTTCTGGATGAGCTATGCAAATTGATGTGATCTGCAATTGAAAATAGGATAATTATAATATGAATTAAGCTAGAAATTATTAATTCGTAAATTCAGAGTAGACTTCAAGCTTGATCACTTTTTGAATTATTATGTCTTTTAAGTGCAGATAAATGTTTTCTACTAGACTAAAGAGTAAAACGAGCAGCTACCCTAAATAAATTTTGTTTCACTTTAGATTCAATGTTTAAAATCAGAAATCCATTTCAAGATATGTTCTACAGATAGTCTAAAATTTTGATGTTAAATTTCGGACAATGAGCACGGTCCTGCATTGAGAGATTTCAAACTTCCAGTGATGAGCATTTGATTATCAGGGAAAATTTTGTAGTACTTATTTTGTTCTCCATCTAATAGATCTAGATTATTTACTTGATCCGAATTTATGGGCTGTTTTTCCCCCCCTCAAATTATGATTTCATCATTTTGACATGTTCATTTTAATTGTCTTCAATCATTATAGATATTTTTTGATTTTTAAGGTGCACGCTTATTTTTGAACAACCTTACGCAGGTAAACCGTGAAACGGAAAAATCTTCACTTTTTGGTTTTCTCTAGACAATTTCTATTGTATCACTGACATCAGTATAGGGTTTGGGACGCCACGTAGCTCTGAAAACTTTATATGATTTCCTCTACTAGATTGACTATGAATTGCTTATAAGCTCATCGTGATATTGTCTGTTCATAAATTTTTTAATAGCCTTGGTACTGATTGATAACAGAAGATGCCTTATAAAATTTCATATATTTGGATTCTTAGATCTAGCGGTTTAACATTATTTTTGAATTTTAACATGTTAAATAGAAATATACTCTGAATGGATTAGGGGAAATAGCTTGAATTCTGGGGAAATCAGATTGGCTTTCATTTAGATTAATGATTATTGTCTTTACGATGTATATTGTTGACTATGTGCCATGTGCCATTTTAGGGAGAACCTTCATTTCTTCGGCCATAGCAGGCTTCTACTTAAGATGGTTGTGGTTTCGTAAAGTTACTAGGAATAGTTGAGTAGACACATAAGATGAATGCTACGCTTATCTTCTATAAGCGATGATAAGAAACATAATCAAAGATGAAATAGGTATCATTAGAAGAATGTGGTTTCAAGAGACCTTGTGTATTGGGTTCCTTGCAGTTATTAATATGATGAAAGAATATTCGTATGCATTTTAGCTATTTATTTTTAATTCATTTGTGATTGGGTAGAAATGTTTTTTAATGTACTGTATATATACATTCTATCAGTGATGGGGATACAATCAGATTTTTCCCCTCTAATTTTTTGTATCATTACGGATATGGGGGATACATAAAATGAGCAACTGTAAAGATCAACAAAAATAATGCTTAAATTGTCACAACTATGTCTGATTACAAGCTACCTCATGGCGTAATGATGTTGCAGCCCTTCTCTGAAGAGTCCTCAATTAGTATCTATTCATGTATTGAATTTATTTGTTGTTTTATGACTTAGTTTAGTCCATACTTCTCTTCGGTTGTTAGAAAAATTTTTAAGAATACATTTCTTATGTAATATCTTGCATCACCTGAATGAATCATCATTGCTATCCTAATTATGAATTTAATGTATCCAGCTGGTTTTCTGTCTGGAGCGACTATGGTTATTGGCAGCATTTGTAGCTATTTTATTTATTTCATCAGCCTCTCGAAATGGTTTTTGAGTTGTGCATTCTGTGGAGTTGAGGATGTCATTTTGCTAAATGACTGTCTTAATTTTCACGCTAAAACTTGAAATTGATGAAATTTTTTGGATGGAAGACTCGTTCTGATTTTTTTTTTTTTTTTTTGCCCCTCGATGATATAAAGCTAGAAAATTTATTGTTGAAATACAAGGAAGTTCTTGACGTTTCAGATTGTGTAATGCGTGTTCTACCTCAGTAAGTTCAGATTGGTGTCTTAGTCCATCTTTCACACTGTCATTAGATATTTTCTGATACTTTTTCTGAGGGAGAGATATTTTGTAATACATATAAATATAATAGAAAGTGCATCATTTTTAGTACATAAAGACAGCAATTATGAGGAAAAGAATATGCTGGAATAATTTTTCTCCCTCTAAACCAAGCAAGAAAAATAGTTGAAAATGGTGAATCAGGATAATAAAAGAGCTGGTTTGTTGACCCTGTCGCCGTTGCTATTTTATCTATTAGCTTTGTCCTTTTTCCCCCTCCCCAAAATACGCAGATCGGAAGAGCCTCGTTTATATCTTTCTTGTCTCTAGAGAATCAAGCAAAATAGCCAAATAGGATAAAATGACAAACTTCTGGCTGCAAATCGACTTTAAGCTGAAAAGGTTTTTATGATTTTAATTTGGAGGGAGAGAGAGTAGAGAGAAAAAGCTGAGAGCAGAAGCGGAAGGTGGGTAAAAATACTCTCGGTGATTGGAGGTGATTGGCAGATACGGGTGTTTTGCCTTGACACTGTGGAAGTGGATGTCGCTATACCCCAATCCTTGGGTCTGCTTGTGGTAAGATTTCTTTATTTTTTTCTTTTTATAATCTAATATTTTTAAGTTTGAAGATATGGGACTGTGATTTTACATTATCTAATATATTCTGATTTTCTTTATCTGTTTAGCAGGACTATTTGATTGGAGCTGAACCACTTAAAGATGGATCAGTTGGGCAAGTATTATGTATTATCTCTGCTACTTTTAAGTTATTTTTCCTATAGTTAATTGTGGAGTTGCTCGTTGTTCGTTGTAGATGATCAGTTGGGCATTTATTATGTGCATGAAACAAATAAATTTTCAGAAAACATATTGCAAGAACTAATCGAGAAATGTAGACTTCAACTACCGCTGCTTCCTTCATTCTTATTTGATTATTAGTTTAACCAACTGAACTTTTCTGAGATATGAAAACATTGGTGTAATATTGAATGTTAGTGGGCTTCTAAACTTCTTGCTTAACTACATTTATCTACCAATGTTAAAATCAAAATTTTATCCTCTCTCTATATTCCTTTTTATTTGGTTTTTAGATGAGTTGGAAAATTTTGGTGACTTTGGTTTTAATTCACACGGTCAAGCTATGTTGGCTTATATAGAATTGATATGCATGGTCAAATCTTCAATTTCAGCTTTCAAGTTCATGCGAAAGATAGCTTGTAAGTATGAGATTTATGGTTTTCGTTGTGTGAATTTTTATTTTGGACAAGTTCTCCTGTAGTCTTTGGTTCGGAACTTTGGTTTTGTTCAAAATGGATGCTTCAGCTAATTTGAACAGTGGAATGGAGTTATTCAGCTATATAATCGAAATTAAAATTCTCAAGAGCAATTTATTCTAATACTTACCTATAATCCTTATAGGTAAAAAAAAGAATTTCGCTATCCACTCAAACCATGATAGCATTTGAGATTGTAAAAAGTTTAAGGGGCTATGTCAAAAAATGCTTTATGAATGACAGGATTGGCATGCTGCAAATTGACGGTGATGTCCAAACTGTAATTGATGTTCATCCTTTCTAGATGCTTCATGATATTAAATATGTTCATCTTATCAAGCTCACTTCTGTGATTGGGTTCAAATTGAGTTTTCCTAATATGTTAGAAAGTTCATCTCCAAGTAATAACTTTATTTGTTCGCATATATGCTTGTGAAACTCAATTAAGTACTGTTGATAGCATTCCTAATGTAACAATAATGCAAAGAACACTACAAGGAGATTTCAGTAAAAAAAATAAAATTAGTTTGGCTTGAAAACCTACAACATGTTGTTCTATCCAATGTATAATAGCTGTTATGCATGTCTGAAGGCAGAAAAGCTTGAGATAACAGTTTTTCCTGTCAGCTTATAAATATATTTGCTTTCCTTCGCTGGGAATCTAGCTTAATCCTGGAGCAAAAATGTTTTCTCCGGCATCAGTACACCATAGATTATAGTGACTTTTCCAGCAATGCCGACAGGAACAGTTGAAGTTTTTTGATAGGCAATTTTTGTACGAAGAAAAGGGTCCAGACACTGTTGGATGATAATGATTCGAGGAGAAACTGTTGTTTGGCACTGTCTGTGAGTGTGAGTGTGCATTTCTGACATAAGAATAGTGGCTTTGTATGTGTTCCTGAATGCCATTTTGATTGTTTCTTTTTGTGCTCTCATCTTACATTCACATGGTGTACATGTGGCTTTGAGCTACAAATAATGAAATATTGTTTGAAGGAAATCATATCTTTATGAATTTTAATTTTTTATGATTGTTATGATACTAGTTCTTACATTGCCCATTTTCCAAGGGCATTGGTGTTTTATATTCCTATTATTGTTGCGTTGTATTTAGAGTTATTTGAAATTTTTAGTATGCTACTTGATTTTTATGAATTCAAGTTGCTGTACAACTGGAACTTGGTTGCATGTGTCGCCCCTAGTTTAGGGCAAAATTGTACATTTCAATTTGGGTTAATTTCACAAAGTCCTCAACCTGTGGGTTAAAAAGGGATTAGGTCCCCAAATTTTTTTTACTCCTCTGGGTCACCCAACTTTTCATAAATATGCACAAAATATCTTTTTTTTCACTATTCGGTAAATTTTTTTAAATAATGCATAAATAATTCACGCACCAAAAAATTAGAAAAAAAAAAAGATAAGAAAAAGAAAAAAAGTCCCTTACTGCATAGCTTATGGTTAACGAGAAATTTTATTTACGCATATGTGATATTTACATCAAGATCTCAATTCGCAGATTATTAAGATAACTACAATACAAAATTAGTGACTACAATACGAAATTAGTAACATGTGCAAATGCACGTGCCATGACTAGTAATAATAATAAACATTAAGGATAAAGTGTTTACCATTTTATGCGAAAAGGTCCGCGACTTATTTTTAATTTTAAATAAAAGATTCATGAGTTCTGGTGAGAATACTTTCAGGGGAAAAAATGGTTCTGGTGAGAAATTTATGAAATTATAATAAAATTATCACAAAATAGTAAAAATTGTGAAAATCCTGAGACTTCTAGTTGAGGAGCAATGACCCCAATCCAGGGCCTTTGGTCATATGCAATTTGCACACCACCATATCTTGTAGAACCCAGGACCAGAGACCACCTTATCTTGCAAGTTGAACCACAGAATCCCCAGCAAACAGGAGATTACATATGATTTCTTCCACTGGGACACCTTGAGAGTTCCTTGCAGCTTGCATTCTCTTCCTTTCCTTCCTATAAAAGTCTAGCTCAGAAGCTCTACCACATTTTTCAAGGCCAGAAACTAAAATAAAATATGTTCCTAAAGCAACATTAATGCCTTCTCGTCTCATAATTTGGAAGGTTTCAAGTCCCTTGTTAGCATTCCCACAAGAAAAGTAGGCACCAACTAGCGCAGTATATGTAGCAGTGTTTTTCTCTTTATCAGGCAAGAAACTAAATAATTTTGCAGCAGAAACAGGATCTCTGTTGCAGCCAAGACGATATATAAGAAGAGCACTTAGTTGCGTTCCCAGAGAGTGACCTTCCCTAACCATCTCCTCAACAATTTCCGTAACCTTTGAAAATTTATTTGTTCTTATGGATAAGCCTATTAAGCCAAGATACGCAATTCTATCAATGTTTAACCCCAACTTCAAACTATATTGAAATGCTAAGAAAGCACCATTCCATCTGCAATTAGCACTGTTTAGCTCAATGATTGTTGAGATTATCTTAGAGTGTAACTGCACACCTTTGGCCATCATGTCAGCAAGTAAATAGTCAACCGCAACAAGATTCTGCTTATTGATTAAATTCAAAATAAGTCCATTATCCACATCAGAACAGCTACCACAAGCAACTTCACCAGATTTACCAGTCTTTCCCTCAGAATGTTCTATGACAAAGTGCCGATTAACTTCCTTAAGAATCTTGTCACTTCTACCAGCCATTTTCAAAGTTTCAAGTGATTTCTGATATACAGGATACCTTAGGACAAGGAAATTTTCCTTCATGTATTCAAGAATTTTCATCATTGCCCATGTCTCACCGGTTTTAGAACATATCTCAACCAAAATATTGCAAGCCGCTTTATCAGGTTGTACACCAGCTTCTTGCATTTTGTTAAATACCTCCAGGACTTCATTAAATTTTCCTGAAATTTATTGGAAGTATAGACCAAGCATATAACAAAGTCATACAACATGGAAATCAAACAGTACATGTAACAATTTTACCAAACATAACGACTGCTATAAACGCCAAGTCAGAATTACCATCTGGTCTGAAAATTTAAATCTGCAAATTATATCATAATGTTGTATCCCCGTGAACCATAAGACAAAATCATATAATAAATGTATACATGGATGGTTTTCTGCAGTTGTAGGCTAACCCACATTCCCAAATAATTTCTCTTTTTCCAGAATATCAGTCATATAGACAGCACCATTAATATGAATCCAACAATTTCTTATGTTAGCATCAGAATCAGTTGGAGATATTTGAAAATGACGCCGACTGAAAACGTTATAAAACATTCATAAGAACATAATGAATGGAGATTTTGGAATTATGAGATGCTAAAGGGGTCAACGAACTTCTTAACTTCAAAATGGAGTTTGGAATTGTAAACTAGACAGAGTTGCATAAATTACTTCAACTAAATACTTTAGATCTTTGGTAATATTAACAAATGATTCCATACTCCTTGATTTTATTTGCTGCCCCATCAACTGGGCGAAGTGCTGTTCTTAAAGTTCAGTTTAGTCGTATATTTTATTAACATAGGAAAAACCTGGTCCCTACTCATACCCAATTTGCTCTACTCCTTTCATCTTAACCAAAGATAAAATACAATGCCCCCATATTTTCCATGCTTTCCTCTCTTTTGTTAATCATAAGGGCATCCTGGAGCTATAGAAAAACGAGTTGCCTTATAGAATGGAACAACGGTAAAGATTCAAAGAGGTTGGAAGCTGACAATAATGTTGAGATTATACCCTGTGCGCTCTAACAAATCAATTGACAAATATAGACAGGAAATATAAAAGTTGATAGAGAAAAATGCTAAAAAATAACAAAAGGTAAACCAGCTCACCAGAGCAAGCAAGATGCTCCATTAGGACTGTATATGTGTAACAATTGGGTGTCAAGCCGGACTGAAGCATTTCCCTGTACACCTCAGTGGCCTCCTTCACTCTTTTTTTATCAAACAAAATCTTCATGTAAGCAGTGTAGGAAACAACTGTGGGATGAAATCCTTTAAGTTTCATCTCCTCCCACAACTTAACCGCCCCATCAACATCCCCATCATTTGACATCCGATGCAACAGGGAAGTATAAGTAACTACATCAATCCTAATTCCTTTCTCTTGCATTTGCTGAAAAACGTACTTCATTGATGAAATCCTCCTCGCTTCCCCAAAAATATCCAGCATGGTAGTGTAAGTATATTGATCATGCTTAAAGTTTTGGCTCCCCGAAGCCCAATTGAAAAATAGCCAGGCCTTTTCCATCGGAGGGTGAGTCTTTAGAACTTGGTTAACAGTGTAAGAATCCCATTTAACAGAAAGACTTTCCAACTTTTCTTGAGCAGAATCCCAAGTAGAATACTTCAAAATGTTATAAATTTTTGCTATAGTATCTCTCATATAAACTCTAGGGTCTACATTTTCCTTTTTGACTGATAATTTGGATGGTATTTTAGTTTGTCTATGGATTTTCTTGATGGGGTTTTTCTGTCTGATAGTTCTTTCAAAGCTAAAAGGCTTACTGGTAATAGGGAAACCAAGAAAAGGTCGGAACTTTTTTAGGAATTCACGGATACATAAAGAAAACATTAATAGCGGATCATGTAAAGGGCATGTGGAATCGAGAAAATTAAGAAATACTTGTCGATTGAATTTACTGAACTAGAATTAGGAACCCATAGAAAAGGAATAGATAAGAGAGCGGCGAAAATGTTTCTCTCTTCTTCTCAATCTGCCCCAACTTGAAACGACCCCAACTCCCATAGAAACAATAAAAGAAATGGTGAGGCTCCCGGGACATAGCTCAACTCGGTGAAACAATCCACACAAGCCTTGATACCAGCGGCATGGTAGGGGTTCGACTCCTGAGACACAAGAACAAATTTATTTAGAGTAGGGCCCTTCTGTACATTAGTGTACAGGTAGTATTGGAAACCAGTGCCCACTTGAAGCATGTTCCGTGATTTAATTCTAAGCGCATGTGCTAGAAAAGCAGGGGAAAATTGATTGGAAAATGGCTGGGTAATTTTCCAGCTTTCTATTTTGAAAATCAATTCTCAGACAATACAAGCAGAACGCTTTTTCAGCAAATTAGAAAACAGAGAACAAAATTAGAAAACAGAAAACGTTTTTCAGAATGAAAACAGAAACAAGAACAGAACGGCACCTTAAATGTCCATTGGAAATTACCCAGCCATTTTCCAATCAATTTTCCCCCACACCCTTTCTTTTCTAGCACCTGCCCTTAGAATTAAATCACAGAACATGCCTCAAGTGGGCACTGGTTTCCAATACTACCTGTACACTAATGTTCACAAGGGCCCTACTCTAAATAGATTTGTTCTTGTGTCTCAAGAGTCGAACCCCCTACCACGCCGCTGGTATTAAGGCTTTTGCGGATTGTTTCTCCCAGTTGAGCTATGTCCCGGGGGGCCTCACCCTTTCTTTTCTTCTTTCTATGGGAGTTGGGGTCATTTCAAGTAGGAGCAAACTGAGAAGAAGAGAGACATTTTCGCCGCTCTCTCATCTATTCCTTTTCTATGGGTTCCTAATTCTAGTTCAGTGAATTCAATCGACAAGTATTTCTTAATTTTCTCGATTCCACATGCCCTTTATATGATCCGCTGATTCAGGGATTTATTAGAGGTATAGCTCAATGTTTTCTTTATGCATCCGTGAATTCCTAAAAAAGTTCCAACCAAGCCTTTCAGTTGTAAAAGAACTATCAGACAAAAAAAAAAACACATCAAGAAAATCCATAGACAAACTAAAATACCGTCCAAATTATCAGTCAAAAAGGAAAATGCATACCCTAGAGTTTATATGAGAGATACTATAGCAAAAATTTATAACATTTTGAAGTATTCTACTTGGGATTCTGCTCAAGAACAGTTGGAGAGTCTTTCTGTTAAATGGGATTCTTACACTGTTAACCAAGTTCTCAAGACTCACCCTCCGATGGAAAAGGCCTGGCTATTTTTCAATTGGGTTTCGGGAAGCCAAAACTTTAAACATGATCCATATACTGACACTACGAATATTTTTGGGGAAGTGAGGAGGATTTCGTCAATGAAGTACGTTTTTCAACAAATGCAAGAGAAAGGAATTAGGATTGATGTAGTTACTTATAAGAAGCAAAACGCGCCATCACCTACAGCCCTTTCCTCTGCCGGGGACTTCTACGAAATGAAAACGGGCGGCATCGTCGTCTGCTCCACTTTTGTTGCCCTGGTTTATATCCCGGAATACTCCTATGGCCGATCTGTCACCCAACCTAATTAAACAATCTAAAAGCTTGGCCCCCGTCCCATTTGGAGAATGACCCCTTATGGCACGGCTTAGTCAGTTATTCTCGCAGTTCAGATAAAATTCGGACCTCTCTAAAAGTATGGTTCTTGCCCCACTCCCCCCTTTGAGCTCGTCCATTCGTTCGGTAATCCCTTGCTCTCACGTTCGAGTGTTTGCTCGTTGTTTAGGCATGTGAGTGAGAGTTCTACTAATTGCAGTAACCTCCGGAGTTCTTCGCACCTGGATAATACCTGGACTGCCCGCCCTATGACCCACAACTCAAAATGAGGCTTGCGACGAGACGCGGACATTCCCCATGCTGCGGTTCCCTCCGGTCCGTTCCCGGGTTGGGTTAGGGGAACGTCTGAGCGATTGCCTTAGCGGATCCAAACGCATTTCACAAGGCGCATAATAAGAATAAGACCAATAGAGACTTCATAAGAGACCATTTAAGCTGCAGATCGTAATGCTCCTAGAGAGGCATATTTCAAATAATGAGGAGTCAAAGCTCCCAACAATCAAGTAGTTTATCATATCCTTCTATGAACCATACGAGCACGTCCTTTGTCACTCCCCACCGCGCTTACGGCTCGCTACCCAACCCAACTTGCTCTGGCCCCCGGTCCTTCCTTTCTATTCCTCGATAAACGGACCGTGAGAGCATAGGGAGGCATCCGCTTTTGATTGATAGAAAGCATCTCTCTTTTGTCCTTCCTGACTTATACTTCCCCGTTACATTGGATGTCAAATGATGGGGATGTTGATGGGGCGGTTAAGTTGTGAGAGGAGATGAAACTTCAAGGATTTCATCCCACAGTTGTTTCCTACACTGCTTAGATGAAGATTTTGTTTGATAAAAAAAGAGTGAAGGAGGCCACTGAGGTGTACAGGGAAATGCTTCAGTCCGGCTTGACACCCAATTGTTACACATACACAATTCTAATGGAGCATCTTGCTTGCTCTGGTGAGCTAGTTTACCTTTTGTTATTTTTGGAAACCAGTGCCCACTTGAGGCATATTCAGTGATTTAATTCTAAGGGCAGGGTGCTGGAAAAGAAAGTGTGAGGGGGAAATTTGATTGGAAAATGATTGGGTAATTTCCAATGGACATTAAGAATATTTGTTTTGACAACCCAGAAAGTGGGGAGCTTATCCATAAATGCAGGATGACATGTTGTCAAACAAAAGAATTATTTAAACGAATGGACCTCACTGGATAAAAACAAGTATCCCCTTTCAACAACTTAAGAAATCAGTCTATCCAAAATCTCAAACTATAAACTAACATAAGAATCCCAATCATTCTCTATTTAAAGACTGACCTTCTCC
The DNA here is from genome assembly GCA_963692815.1 of Nyctanthes arbor-tristis. Classification (NCBI taxonomy): domain Eukaryota; kingdom Viridiplantae; phylum Streptophyta; class Magnoliopsida; order Lamiales; family Oleaceae; genus Nyctanthes; species Nyctanthes arbor-tristis. The sequence goes on along the minus strand of CAVNYN010287804.1, from coordinate 66,816 downwards.
GGGACAACAGTGATAAGGGTTAAGATTTTTTCCTTTTTTTCTAAGCATAACAATTTTTACTTATTATAAGTTTAATTACTCCTAACTTCTGTAATTATTTGTTTCAAACTTCTTTAGGACACAGTAATTTATTCAACATATTAGGATTTAAGCATTATCAAAAGGATTTTGGTAGCCTACATGTGAAATTGGAAGTAGCCTTTTTGGGGATAATTAGTAAAAAACAATATGATTTTACTGCCTAATATCAAGAATCAACACCTAATTTGTGATCCATTAGCAATCTGGGCACAAGTAGTACTCTTTGTTTCTAATACAGTGATATGAATAAATCTCTCAATTTGGTATTTTGATTTCCTTCCTTCATCTAATCTCTTCACAGAAGTGTTCTTTTTCCTTCTGTTTTGAACCATAATCCCTCCACCACCTATCTTATATTCATCTAATGATTCTACCCCATTCCTAAAAGGATGTGATCATGGTCACTAATGTTCATTCCTGGATCTAATTAACATTTAACTCAAGCATATTATTCATGTGATCTAAGTTAGTGATTATTCTTCTTAAAACTTGGTAAATATAGACTTGTACAAAAACCGAAATCCTTGCTGATGCTCAAAGAACTTACCTGGACGAGTGTGTAATTGCCGAAAGCTACTGGACGACCCTTGCTCCTCCTGCTGCTGGACGACTGCTGCTGACGACCGGCTACTGTAGGGCACCAACGATTTCCCAAAAAAATAAATGAAAAATAAAAGAGAAAGGAGTTCATATTTCAGACAAGGAGAACCGATCTTGTGAGTTAGGACGAAGGGGCCAAAAACTCTACCTAGGACAAAAAACCTTACCTGCGGCTATTGGCGTGGCCAAGACCGGCGATGGACGACAGGCGACGCGAAGGAGTTGTGGGTTGAGGCGGAGAGAGGAACACTAGATCGATTTCAGAGAGTGAGAAAGAGAACGAGCGAGAGACACATACAGGGGATTACGCGTTCACACTCGAGAATGCCTCCTCTGCGTTTTTGGCTAATCCGCTTGTTTTGGGCTGAGAAGGCTGAGAAGGCTGAGAACGTATTTTCATTTTTGTTTTTTATTCCCTTCATTAATTGGCCAGGGCATTCTTGAGAAAATATTCTCAAAAACAGTAAAAACAGTGGAACGTCAAATAGAACGGTACTTAACTTTACGTCGTACTTCTATTCAACCACTCAACTTTAAAATATTCCTGAACAAGTACTGAACTTTGCTCTATATTTCTACACGGCCATTGAATTTCCCTAGTCACTGAGCTTTCAAATACATTTACCCGTTTATCACCAACTTCATTTCTATCGGTCAAATTTAAGGAAATTGTTTGTAACATAAATGAAAGTTCAAGGTAAATGAAATGTCAATTCAAGTTTTCATTTGTGAACAGATTCAAATCAGTCTAAGTAGAAATATTATTTGTGATAAATATGTTAAGTCCAGTGAGTCTAAGGAAATATTTTGAAATTCAACGACCATGTGGAAGTGAAAATATAGAGGAAAGGTCAATTTCTTTTGTAAAGGGAGGTACTCCTTGGTGTGGGTACCATCTGTTTGTTGGGTATATATAAAGTGCATCTTTTGTTATTAAAAAAAAATCGTATAAAAACATTTTGAGGTTCTAGATAAAAAGATAAGGTAAAATTCAGTGGTCATTTAGATAATTGACTTGAAATGGGTTTAACCTTTTTTATTTTTATTTTTTTGCTTTCGATAATTAATTAATTAAGTTTGTTGTTGTGTATCCCAATTCAACACAAAAGGCACATCGTTTGCTAAATTTGCGGTACTGGGCACATTACTTTTGACCAATTAGTGCAGGGTTGAGCTAGAAATTCAATGGCATCATTCTAATGGGATGAAAACTTTTTAGATTTTCTATAGAAATAGATCGAACTCTGAGTTTGGTGCCCGACCACAAATTACAGGGGGTCATGTCATTTGAGACAGATGACGTGTCCCCCTGTAATTGGTGGTCAGGTTTCAAATTCGGAGCACAATCTATTTTTATAACTGGATCGAAAACGTTTAGCCGAGCACTGTATTTAAATGTTAGGAAGAGCAACCCTTGTAATAAGGTGGGCTACGCTACATGTGGTGACATCTACATTAATAAGACTACTAATTTTAACACTTGAACATGCCAGCATTTTATTCAGGCGAAAAACTCTTCAATGGACTCCGTGGTGTGTTCTATTTTAGGGAGTGCTTGATAGACCTTCCTTTGGTAATTTTATACACACACTGGGGGCGGCACATGCACGTGTCATTAATTTAATCTCGTACTTTTTTATAGTTTAAAAATTAAGATTTCTGATACAAGGATTGCAATAAAATATGCTATGAAAGTTTCAAAGACTGATTAGACCTTTACACATACAACAAGAATTTAACATGACACAAGTACATAACAATCTAAATTGCATAGAGGGAATGTAGCAATTATATACGGGCACAAGTAAATCAGCTGAGTTTAATACTATAAGAATCTTAGATTTTAGAAGGCAAAGCTTCAGTTCAAATGACAAGAACTTCTAGAAGCAAGGAAGGCATCACACTGAAGAGAATAATTTATCATTCTTCTTGACGATTATAAAGAAAGTTGAGTATATACAACTTTGTAGGGCTTGTCTACAAACAAACGGATTTCATGAAAATTGCCAAGGTAACTCGAGCAATGCCTTGTCCTAGCCTCAAGGGAAAACCTGCACTGAACATTTCTCAAAATTTAATTTCACCAAATCTAATTTCCTTGTCATCTCAATGAAGTATGAATTCAAGTATAAATGCATAAAAAATGTGTCTCGAACGCAAAGAGGTCAAAGGTGCAACTTTGACAACGTAAGAAAATAGAAACAATTACAAGATCTTTGTTATTAAATTAAGAAGTAATCCCCCCCCCCAAAAAAAAAGGGGGGGAAAAATAAAAAAATCACTCGTAAGCCAATTTCTTAGAAGTAATCTTTCAATCTTGAAAGGCAATTTTTCTTCATAAATTACATTGAAAAGTTGCGTATTTTAGAACATTGTACTTATACCATCAAATATCAAAAGCATATCTCCACGAAACTTACATCAACTTTATAGATTAGCAAAAGAACTGGAATATACAACTTAGATCATGTACAAACCTCTGTGCTCAACAAACTAGATTTCTACCCGTGCTTTGCACAAGTAGAGTTCTAAAGAATTTTTATACACAAAATGTAGTGTAATTATCTTACCGAACTTGACGTCATAAAGAAATTAAAAAACACGACCTGCATGAATTTAATGTGCATCATATACTTGTAAGAAGTATGCAGCAATTTTATTTTGTCTATACGAATACATGTTATTATGCATGCGTACATATGTGTCAGACATCTAAAATATAACCATCAGACACTTATTGCCTAGATGTGCGCTACATATTGCTTGCATGTATAATAACATACATGCGTAGACAAAATAAAATTTTTCAAGAAGTACGTAATCGATTTTCTATTTTGCTTTCTAAATGTTTCCAAAAGCACATGCCAAATGATGTTTTTGAACTCACATTACACAGTAAAGAAGATTAAGACTTGAGATTTTATTCGAGAGAATTCACACGAATAATGATCACACGTTGGTACTGGTCATGTATAGTAGAAGTAATTAAAAAGAAGTTTCATCGGTAATCTTTTGCATTGAACAAAGAAAATTGTGATAAAAATTTATTGTCTAATGAAAACTAGCATTAATTATGGCTCTCCATTATGAAATTTGGCTTCTTATCACGTGAAACCTACATTAAGATCAATTAAATATTAGTCAAATTTCAAACTGACTTTAGCGAATGCATATGTAACCTACAATTTTACAGTTAGATAATTCAAATCCAAGACCATGCCATCTAATGGCAAGGTTACTATATATGTAATCTTTAGCTATCTAAATATTAAGGAGAAAGATACAAATATCCCTTGAACTCATAACAAAATAATCAAATATTCGTTCATCTATATCAATAATGAAAGACATTAATAGGAACATAATGTTTGTCAATAGTTATAAAAATTAAAAATGTATGTCAAAACGTGTAAAAAAAGGGCCTGTTCAAAAAAACAACCTGATATTTCTATTGTTTGAAATAAAAAAAGATTTAATTTAAGAAAAATAATATCATTGGAGGATTTTATTGTTTTCCACCAATCAATTTATTTTTTTTTTAATTACAACCTAATTAATTCTTCAAAGGTTCTGACACGAGCACCCACTTTTTACCTTTATTGGCGCTGAGCATCTTCAATGCACAGTTAATGTCTATCAAAAGTAATTACCACATAAGAAAGTTAACAGTGTAATGAGAAAATAAGTCTCTAATGCATCATGTCTTGACTCAATGTAATGCTGAGATGTCTATAATTAATGCGAACAGTGCCAAAGTCACTGTCTTCTCATCGCGCAGTCTGTAATACAGTCTGAATCAGCAAAAGAAGGCATTAATGTCTCATCTTCTCGCTCCAAACGCCACCCAACCACCTGCAACTTCAGTTCTATCAACAAAAAAAACCATTAATGTTCATAGATTTTTCTTTTCATTCACCCATCCATCCATATCGTTCTACCATTACACAAATATGCATCAATTTCTTTTCTTTTTCATTTATAGTGACGCATCCATTCATTTTTATATCAATCATTTGAAACTATGACGAAAATTAAGAAATTTGGTAATTGACAGGTACTCATTTGTAGAGATTGATCTAAGAAGATGATGAAAATCAAGAATTCATTAGTTTCAGACAAGGTATTTCTGAAACAAAAATCATCAAAAGGAAAAAAAAAAAAGAAGAAGAAAAAAACCGGTACGGAGAAGATGAAGAGTCGCCGGCTGATCTTGGTCACCGTTGATCGGTCATCCCTGTGTGTCTCTTTTAAAATCATTTTAACCAAGATCGATTTCCCAGTAAAATTTTCGAAGGTGAGATTGTTGAAAAGGAATGTGGAAATTCTGGTTTTGGTGGGCCGATGAGATTTCGTTGATTTGTCAAAAATTTTCAAAGGCGAGATTGTTGAAAAGGAATGAGGAATTATGGTTTTGGTGGCCAATAAGATTTCCTTGATTTGTCAAATATGGATTTGGGGGATTACTTTTTTTATTTCATTTTATTTAAGGAAAATAAATTTCACATTGGCAAGAATTTTAAAGTGTAGATATGTTGCATTGGAGATGAGTTTTTAATATCACTATATATCTACTTTACATTTATCCTAGGTGGATAGATATCTTTGTTATTGAATGTCATATGTCAAAAATTTTTCAAGGACATCGACTATACATTAGAGATGCTCTAACCATGTAATTCGCCATAACAGGTGCTAAAAACTGAATCGAATTTAATAACTATTGTAATATAATATTAAATCGAACCCATCGACAAGATCTAAATCAAATGCAACAATGAGATTTCTGTAAGTAGCATTTACCTGTTGAATGATGTAAGTATATTATCCTCGAACACTCAATCACGCAAATATAGATTCCTTGTTAGAACATTGGATTGTAAGATTATCTCAAAATTATTGGGAACTAGATATATTAATAAAAAATAAGAATAATTTTGAAAAATAGTAATTGATAAGAAGTTTAATATATACCCTACACAAACTACTTACATAAACTTAATTTAGCTAATTACAACTATTTACTTCCAATACTCCAATTCTTGATAGCTCGCATCACTTTATGTTTTGCATAAAGTATAATCGTTATAATATCATTATTGTCACGTCTCAGCTAGTTTTGTAATATTTCTGAATATCTTGTATTAATTGACAAGTACCATAACGGAAGCTTCAATTTTCATAATGGGGTCGGGACGTACAAAATAATCCAATTGATCTTATTTTATAGAGTTTAACATATAAAGCTAATTATATAAGCTAATAAATTGTTAAACTTTTTAAGAAAACATTAAAGCTAGGGTTTTCAATAAAATATAAAAACACAAGAAGTTGTATTAATAGATATATTTCATTGCTTACTAAGGTACGCCAAGCCATTAGAAAACTTTTACAATGAAAAGTAAAATTCAAATCAATATAAAGATTTGTCTTATATGTTATAAAATGTAAATATATATATATATATTATAGAGGTGTGTATAAAAGTATTAAATTCATGATAGCTTCAAAGGCAGGTTTATACTACATGCACAATTCTACTCCCGTTCGCGAGCACGATCCAACTCCTGGCTTGCCTTACTTTTTAAATATCATAATTTCAATCATCTACAAAAATTGTAGTAAAAAGGGAGTGAGTACAAAGTACTCAGTGAGTAACATAATCCTTGGATTCACCTTTCGTTTGTAAAACTCATTTCCAAGAAAAATCATTGCATGTACAACGCTTTTCAATTCACAAAAGAGTCTTATCACTAATTAAACTACTACTCGTAGCACGTACAAAAATTATATCAATTCAATCATGGCCATGTTCAATTAAGTGGATCCACAATAAACCCCCGTTGACCCTTACCGAAGTTCTCATTCAAAGCAGACACGGCACTAATCTTCTCTATTCCATGATCATTAAATAAGTCATAGTGCAGGAAACAATTTAAAGCAATTCAATACAAAACAGGTAGGGCAACTAGTGAATTCAAATGCAGTAAAGCAATATTTATTTTCAATTCATCAAATCACATATTTATCTCACAAAAAACTTCAATCAAATCATGCATATCGTATCAAAAACTTCATGAATGCAAAAAGATAATCAAATTACTAGTTATTCACCTCAAATATTTTTCGAATAATTCACGTGAAAAAAGTATCCTTAAACCTTGATATTCTTCAATTAAAGTTATTTTTCAATCTATAATCCTTTTATATATGGTAAGGAACCATTTTCAAATGACAATAGGGATTTTGGTGTTTTTATTAGTTTTCTACTTCCCTTGGCTATGTTAGACGAATTTTGGTGTTTGAGAGAGAAAAGAAGATGGTTTGAGAGTTTTTAGAAACTTGAGACCCGTTTAGCCCTTTATATAAGAGTTAGGATTTAGTTAGTTTAAATAACTTTTGAGTTTCACCAATCAAGTCGCGATAAGTGACTCAACGTGGCGCCGTACACTTGGTGGCAAATTGCCCACGTAGACCCTATACTTTAGGTAGTCTTACAATTAGGTTATAGCACTTTGATCTATGTTATTCGAGACCTTCAACTTATTAGGGTTTACAATTCGGTAGCTTTTATTTCACGTTATACAAATCAATGTCCACCTTCTTGTCTTTAGGCATTTCTCGAGTAACAATCTATGAGTTTTGTGACATATTAAGACAAATTTACGTCATTATTCAATACCGTAGCCTTACGTGGTTAGTCAATCCTCATCAATACAATGTCAATAGTTACTTTCTAATTCCAATTCATTGTCTAAATATCAATCATGTGATCATATTCATTTGAGTAACAATCACATTGTAATATTTCAATTTTCATCATTCAATTGAATGACAACTTACAACTTTGCAATTCGTTACGATTACATTGTCACATTCTAATTCTTGGCGTTCATTTGAGCGAGAATTTTATAATTTTACCTTGCGCATTTCAAATTTTGAATGTTTAATTGGGTAATAAGCTTGAAACTCTATAATACAATTCAAGCAATTAATAATAATAATAATATAATTGCCTTAAAATTTTACGGTATGTTACAATTATAATATTCTAAATTCAAAATCCACTCGCGGCCGGTCTCACCCTGAACCTCTCCACCAAGTCCGCTATGGTGGGAGGTGAAGCCGCCACTTCCCACATCCGGATAAGGAAAGTAGCTCTCCATTTTACTACCTTTACTATCACCAAATATTGTTTTTATTAAGATAAAAATATAAAAGATTTTCTGGTCAAAAAATAGAATGGAAATATGTAGAAAAAGGAAAGGAAAGGGTAAAATGAGAGTTTTTAAAAGGTTGGAAGCCCCCCATATGTTGAAAAAAGAAGAATAGGATGAAATTACTACATTTTGTAAATGTTGGAGACATTTCATGAAATTTACCTGAAACAAAAATCGTAGTGGTAATATACCTTTTTTCTTTTTAATGGGAAAATGTATTTATTAATTGAATTATTCAAGTCATACAGAAGCAAACACTCAAGAAAATGAGGAGTTTCTTCCCAATACATAGACTCATTGTAATAAGTGGAACGTCTAGCTGGCTTATGGGCCAACGAGTTGGCTTGACGATTCACCCATATAACCAAGTAGCATCTGTTACTCTTAATAATATCCTTACATTCTTTCACAATACAACCCAATTTGGAATAATTTTCTCTGTCATATTTTATAGTGTCCGCTACAACCTTGGCGTCCACTTCAAAAATAACTTGTCTGTTATTTAACGACTCCACCCACACCATCGCTTCACGAAGACCTATTGCTTCAGTTTCTTGAATACTAAATAAACCAATTCAAGTCTTGGATTGGCCACGAATGAAATTCCCATGTTCATCCCTTAGGATCATGCTAAACAATCTTCTCCTTCTTCCTTCTTTTTTTTTTGGTGGGGGGGGGATTGGGGGGGGGTTAGAATTTTTCTGTACATACATGGAAAATAGATTAAAGATTTATTCATATGTATTTAGGGGAATTATATTCACACCTTACCACACCACATTTTATTTATAATTGACATACTGAATTTTTGCTTAAAATATATATCATTTATATCACCTAATTTTTCAAAAATGCATTCTTATTCTTCAACTTTTCAATTAACTAATTATACTCTCTGCAATCACAATATGCTTTTTATCTAAATTTTTCGTTATTGTTGTTAAACTAATTAGCAAACTTTTATATTTGTTGCTTATCTTACTTACTTGAAATACTTTTGAACAAATAAGTACTTTTGTTGTCTTGTAATATAATTTTTTGAAAAGCATGAGTCTAAAATCTTTGTTTAATTTAATAAAAATTTGTGATAAATATAATGAAAAAAAATTATGACCATAATTGCAACAATCAACAAAAGTTAAAGACACAGAGTGCAATTAAAATGTGGTGTCATTAACAAAAATTGTAATGTAAATATAATTACCCATATATTTATGAAAATTGAAAAAAGAGAAATAGTTGAATTAAATAATTTTATGTAAATGTAAAATCTCAGATCTATTTGCAGCAGGTATGTTAATATCCATATCCCGATCAAAAAAGGAAGAAATGTTAATCAATATTTGTGTCAAAAAAGTTTCTGACCTTTCTTAAAAAAAAAAAAAGTTTTTGACTTAAATGCAATTTCCGTATTTGAAATTTTGCCATTATCTTTTCTCTTTTCTTTCTTTTTCTTACCGCCCCCCCTTTTTTTTCAAGTTTTTGACTTAAATGCAATTTCCGTATTTGAAATTTTGCCATTATCTTTTCTCTTTTCTTTCTTTTTCTTACCCCCCCCCTTTTTTTCAAGTACCGGATTTGTTAGTAATTCAATAAAATAGTATTAATGGCTTTTCCAAAAAACTTTGATACCTGCAGATCATGTGTACGTTACATTACATAGAATGGCGCCAGCCAAGTTATACTGCCTCTGTCCACAAAAATAGTAATATCTTAGTTATTTTCACACAAATTAAAAGTATTAAATTTTACATGTATTTTTTCATATACACCATGTTCTCATTAGTTGTTTAAAAGTACTTTCAACGTACGCGTAGGTAATTAATATGGGCTAATAACAAGAGACATTTAATTAGGATTATATATGAAATGAAAAATTAAAAACATATTCAATATATTATAAGTGGACTATCTTTTTTAGATGGATAGAAATAATATATTGACTATCTTTGTGGTACAGATGGGGTAAATAATTTATTGCCTTTGTTGTCTTCGTGGGATTGCTCATCCAATGGATAATTTTAGGGTTAATTCCACAAATCGTCCCTAATCTTTGAGATCGGAAGAGCTGCGTCCTCAACTTTTTTTCAACCCTCTGATCTCTAATATTTCATAAATTCACACAGTAAGTCTTTTTTGACGGATTTCTCAAAATTACTGTTAATTTTTCAATAAAATTACCGTTATGCCCCTTAAGTTTTTAATTTTAAAAATAAAAGATTTTAAAAATTAAAAAAAAAAAAAACACTCACCCCATCCCCACCCATGCTCTACTCGTACCCCACCTCCCCTCCCAAGAATTGCTGCCTAAAATGGCTACCGAAATGATACAATTTCCAAAGGCCGAAAAGGGAGTGCATCCACCAATTTACTGCCGTTTCCGACAGCATTTTGAGGGGATGAACCCCCCCCATTTACTACCGAAAACAGCAGGGCAACAAAATGCTGTTGTTTCTAGCAGGTCAGAGGGATTCACCCCTCTTTTTCGGCCGCTGGAAATGGCAGCATTCTGACGGCCATTTTCGACGGCAATTCCTGGGAGGGGAAGGGATGGTGTTTCGGACTCATCGGATTCTGAATTCAAAAGTTGTGGACGATTTGTAATCAAATTAACCCATAATTCTATTATCGGTTAATTTCACAAATGGTTCCCAACATTTACACTTTTTATTAGTTGGATCTCTAACTTTTTATGAATCCACTCATAAGATCATTTATGACATTTTTACCAGTTACTTTTTAAATAAAAACAAAAGAGAAAATCTAAAAAAATAGTAAAAAAATAAAAAAGGGAAATGAAATTTGTTTCACATACCTAGCTAGTTATTTATTCTACTCGTATCCATAATATGATTGAAAGTAACAAATATATGCACCATTTTTCTTTCCTGAGGAAGCTCTTATTTTTTTATCATTTTTTAATGTGGCGAGAGGAACAAGTAACAAAATTGTGAGTGTAACATCCCAAAATTTTCTTAAAATTTTGTTCCATGTAATAGAGTGAAACATGATGACCTAATTAAATATGAATGAAAGATTAAGAGTTAAAGTGTTAAAGTGGAGAGAAAAAAAAAAAGAGAGAAGAGAAAAAGAAGAAAAAAAGGAAACAAGTTGAAAGTAGAACCGAAGTCTCTGTCAACCTCTCATTAAAAAAAAAGAAAAAAAAAGGGAAACAAAGAAAATTCGGAGCATCAAATTGGGTCCAGAAAGTTCACGTGAGAAGCAAGAAACAGGGGAGAGAGAGACGAGAGGGACCGAGAAGAGGGAGTCGGGAAGTAGTAATTGAGCAAAAAAAAATAATAATAATAATAACAAAGAAGAAATAGATAAAGCAATGAACGGGAACTAGCCACGAATTGAGGAAGTGAGCTCTTAATCAATTTGGGTTTCTCTACTTTGGTTGATTTCAAGAGGTAAGTTGAGTTTTACAATATACTTAATTGGGTTTTTGACACACACACAAATATATATATATATATTTGTATACATATAGTTTCATGTTATGAATTTAAAAGGAGATAATGATTAGTTATCAATATAAATTACATATATTGGAAATTCTTGAGATATATGAAGGATATGAAATTCCAAGGTTTAAAATTATTGGTTTTAACTTGAGGGATTAATTAAGTGCATTAGTTCTTTATAGGTGTAAATGGTGTGGAATTATTTTTGAGGCATGAAATTGAAATTATATGAAGACTAAAGGAGAGTTATGGAAAGTTCGTTTATGAAATCATAGTTTAAGAAGGGAAATTCAAGTTGGAAATTTTTAATGAAAGTATTATTTAGGGCTTTAAAATGGAGATTTCCATGGAATTGAGTATTGGGTTATAATCTTATTATTCATGGATTTATTGATATAGAATGGTGATTTGAAACTAAAACGAAATGTATGAAGTTAATGTTAATTTTTTTTGTGGAAACAAGTATATAAATATGGATTTAACAAAGGGGAAGTAATTAGTTGGTGGACATAAGTAAAGAATATAAATTTGTTAGAGTTCATGGAATTTTTATGTACATGTAGTACTAGGTTGTAAGTTTATTTAACACATATTTTAGAGGCATTGAATCATATTTGGTTATGAAATTTTAGGCTCTTTATATTATTATAAGACTTTATAGTTGGTTTTGGTTAGTATAAAGAGAGAAGTTTTATATGAATGAAATAAGTTGAAATTTTATATACAGGTTGGAATTATGATTTTATGGAATAATAGCATGACAATTGTCAAATCTGGTGAAGTGGGGATTCAATGAAAGTAATGAATGACTTGACATTTAAAAGAAGTGTAGAAATATTTTACTAAAGGATAAGAATTGATGGTTAAAGGTGAAAAACTTGTGTTGTTATTTTTAGTGGATATTTAAGATTTTAACATATGATATTATTAAATTTTTTAAGAAGGGATAAATTCTAAGTATATAAAATGAGTAACACTATGTCTAATGGAAGGATGAAAAGTCTTGGGAAATTTAATGTAATATAAAATTGGTATTTCCAAGGAAATGTCACATTGATGAATTTAGGTAAGCAAATAATTTTTTATTAGTGAAGTATGTTACAAAGAAAAACAAATGAGAATGAGAAAAGAAAGTTAAAGAAATGTAAGACTTACAACTTAAAAGAAATTATTTAAGTGTATTAGCTCTCTTTATCCTTACCTCATGTTAGAATGATATGAATATTTAATATGATTAGTTACTTTAAATAAGGGGAATTTGGGAAAGATATGGATTTAATTTCCATTTTAAGTGAAAAGGCGAATTTATAAAGATATCGTAAAGCGTTGGATAAAACTATTAAGAGATTATTTTACATATTATTTAGAGCTATGGTATAAATGACAATAAATAGTGTTGAAATTGTTACTGTTTTAAAGATGTGATCATATGGTATACATTGCAAAAATATTTGACATCAAGAGGCTTTATTTAGTTAAAAAAATAGGGAATTGCTATGAATTTTAAGGAAAGAAATGAGATATAACTTCAAAAAGTAAGTATGTGTCAGTATGGAGGATTAATGAATTATATGGTGAACAAGTAATTAAGTTATGAGGTAGAGTGAGTGAATGGAGATAAGGAGAAAATGGTTGAATGGAATGTTTTGGAAGTTATGAAAATAGAAATGAATTGGACTGACGAGATATTATAAGAAGAGGAATTGAAATTTGAATCTCCATATTATATTACAGGAAATATGAAAGGATGCTACGGTACATTGCTATATAACTGGTGAATGGAGATTCTTCTCTTCTTTTCTTCTTAAATGAAAATGTATATTATGATTTAGTTTCACATAAATACGTAATGTTTTATGATGAATGCATCTCCATGAAATTTCACAAAAGTTGATATTTATTTAAAAAAGTTCATGTGAATATTTGAATGAGATGATGTTTCGTGACTTTAAAGAATGTTTGAGTTGATACATGATTTATGATGTATGAAAACCCTCAATTTGTATTTTATGTTTATAATCATACTGCCTACGAGCGAAGGGGCCTATAGCTTAGGCTGACCAAATGAACGCCACTTAGGCGAAGGGGCATATATGCTAGCTATAGCTCAAAGCTGTTTAATTGTACCGCATAGGGCGAAGGGAGTACCTATGACTAAAGCTGACTGTCTACGTGCGTATGACTTGATATTATGATCATGAGATGTTGGATACTCTTTGGGAAAATTCTATGACGATCTTAAAATGAAATGATGTTCATGATGTTTTCCAAGTGAATTTTATGACGAATATTAAATGAAATGATGTATATAATGTGTTCTTACATGAATGATTTTATTAGTGCCGATGTTATGCTGAGATTTCAGTTTCAAGTTATGAAAGTTTATGAATTGACTTATTTATTTTATACGTGATTTTTGAGAAAATATATTTGGATTTCTCAAGACAAGTTTATTTTAAAAACTCTACTCATTGGGTTAGTAGCTCATATGTTTTCCAAATGATTTTCTTCTCAGGTAGCAATTGGAATTTGGGCAGCACATTATAATCGAGCATGTTATTTCAATATTTCAAGCCGCCACATAGGAATTGTTATTGGTTGTGGACACCATGAATGATAGGCTTTGATAAGATTAAACTTATTATTAAACTTATTAATATATATAGAGTTTTCTCATGTGAATCATACTCAATTTAGTATATTTCTCCAATGATGAGGTGATGTTACTTATAATGAGAAGATTAGTAGGTTGTGATGTGTTAATGTGTAGATGATTGGTGTTGATGTTGGTGTTGGGGAGTATACACGTTGGGTTTGGTTAATAAAACAAGCGGGATGCTGTCGAAATTTTTCTAAAATAATTAGAATGTGCATGAGCCTTGACGGTAAATTATAATTTTTAGTTGAAATTTATCGTCGGCGCACGTCATATTTCTAATAAGTTAGAGGTACTAGGGGTGGTGCGTGTCAGCGAGTCTTGTCTTTCATTATTGAAAATGACTACTAGAATTTGTTATTTATTCTGAATTGAAATGAGATGGGTAATTAAGCAAGCAGTCATTTTCAGCATCAAAAGAAGAGGCTCATGATTTTTTCTTTGTTTTCCTCTCACTGCTGCTAGAAATGACAAGAAAAAATATGAATTTCCTGGAAAATGGCGTAGGCACTTGCCATTTTCAGTCAGGTTAGAGATATGGTAAAATGGACAGATAGTTAGGTAGCTAGGGAAACTTATTTTTCCTTTTTTTAATTATAGGTAAGGAAACTTATTTTTCCTTTTTTTAATTATTTTTACTATTTTTTAGAAATTTTTTTAAAAGGTAATGACAAAAATGTTATAAAAGACCTTGTAAGTGAATTTATGAAAGGTTGTTGATCTACAACATTAATAAAAAAAAGTTGAGGGTCTAACTGATAAAATATATCAAGGTTGGGGACCATTTGTGAAATTAACCCAAAGAGTAAGTATATATTACCACTACGATTAATTACGGGTTAATTTCACAAATCATTTACAACCTTTGAGTTAAGAATCGTTTTGGTACCCAAACTTTTTTTTGATCTCTTGGGTCTCCGACCTTTCATATATTCCCATAATAGGTCTTTTTTTACTGATTCCGTCAAAATTGCTATTAACTTTTCAATAAAATTACCGTTATATCTCTTAACTTTTATTTTGAAAATATGTGAAAAAAAACACCCACTCCATCCCCACTTAAACATCTTTAAAGAAACTTACGTTAACAACTTTACTTTAATTCTACTTCCGTTCCACAAAGATAGTCTGATAGGTAATTTTCCATGAATTAAGAAATAGTAGGTAATTTTGTTAAAATATTAATTTTATAGACCTTATTCCAATTTTAACCTTCACGCCTCATTAATGGTATGAGCCAAAATTCGATTCTTAGAAGCAGCAAATAATTTAAACTTTTTTGGCCATGAATAATTTTTCAACAAAACACCTTAAAAACATTTGAAACTATGCTTTGCCTCTCTATACAGCTTTAAGGTCGTTTATTTGAAGCATAATAGCAGTATTAACACCCTTATTCGTTTCACGAGCATCCCTTGATCCAACTGGTGGCTTCGTTTTATCAGTACCGCGAAGAAACAATTTCTTCTGCTTTTGTTCGCTTGACATTCTGACAGTTGTTCTTCCGTTCAATATTTGCAAGGAATACTACAACGAATTTATTTACGAGGAATTGGCCGGTCAATATTTACAAGGAATATTGTAAATATTGACTATTATTAGCCTGTCAATATTTATTTACAAGGAATTTAGATGGTTATTTGCAATGTGAATGCATTAAATTAAATTGAAAGTTCCAAAATGCTTTTTCCTAAGATTTGCATGTACTAGGATAGATTAAATAAGAGCAAACATGGAAACGAAAAATTAAATACGCACTTTTTTTAATAATTGGACTATTTTTTTGAGACGGTAGAAAAAACATACTGGAGTATCTTTGTGGGGGCGGAAGTAGTATTTATTTATTGAGTTGTGCTATTTAAACAAAAGCACATTCAAAAATTTTAACAAAACTGACACATGACACAACCATATTTTTCAACACATTATATCACTTTTATATCAATATTAATCACATATGATACATGTGAATTTTGTCACTCTTTTTGTCTATTTTTTTATCCAATTAAAATTATTGTTATTTACATAATTACATTAAGATCATCTCCCTCTCCCACTACAATATCATTTTATATTATATTTGTTTGTGTTTCTTATAGATGCAATTTGCTTGGTATTAATATATTACCAATTTTCATTTTCAATATATATATATATATATATATTACCAATTCTCTATTGTAAAGACGTTATCACTTTTCTTTAATTTATTTAAGAATAAATTTAGTTCTGTAAGAAATTTTGGAATTATTTTTATCAATTATATTAATTAATTGGGATAATAATGTTCCATCAATTTTTTTTTCTTTCCCTAAAAATTGAAAACATTAAAAATGTTTAATTATATTAATCAATTATATTAATTAATTAGGATAATAATGTTCCATCTATTTTTTTCTTTCCCTAAAAATTGAAAACATTAAAAATGTTTACACTATAAAATCCATTCATTTTCATGTGCTAAACTAATATCTTGAAATTGTATTAGCAAAATGTTTCCTCGTGAATCCTTCTTTATATTCAGTGGCATAGTAACTATTTTGCTAACTCTAAATAATTGTTTTTGTTGCACAAATGCAGCATCGATGAATTTTTCTATAGCTGTATCATTTGCACCGGCTGTAGCAACATGGTACAGGTCGGCAGGTGGTGGTGGAAGCGGTACAATGCAAAATTTGATTGCGATAATCCTATATATTTCATTTATCCCGAATACATCAAATATATATATATATATATTTAAAAAAAAAAAAAGGTAAGAGAGGTTTTCAACTTTAGTTATCAATATTTATTTATTTTTTGCTTTTAGGTGGGGCTTGTGGATTTGAAGATAATCTTAAAAATACGCCGTTCCATGGTCTCACAGCTGCAGGAAATAACAATTTATTTAGATCGGGAGGAGGCTGTGGGACTTGCTATCAGGTGCTTAAATTGCGTTTCAATTATTTTTATAATTTTTTTGTATTTTTTATTATAAAATACTATTTTACGCAACTACTCCATTTTATGTGGTCAAACTCTATTATACAGAAAAATAGTATAAAATCAGACTTCTCACTTTGGGTATTATAAATAATACAAAACGCCTACTTGATGTGTATATAGGCACAACACATTAATTTTGCAAGCCAACATGACCTGTTGCCAACTCAAATGGAGTGTCGAGATGCACGCTACGAATGCATCTGGCACAATTTACTGATAATAGTTCTAGCGCAAAGATTTTTTTATTTTTTATTTTTTTGGCATTCAGAATAATTAATTAACTTGTTTGCACTACGCGTTCAAGGTGAAATGTGCAAAAAATGCAGAATGTTCAGGATCTCCAATTACGATAACAATCACAAATGAGTGTCCTGGCGCATGCAACAACGAGCCTTTCCACTTCGACCTTAGTGAAAAAGCTTTCAAGCGATTGGCTAAACCTGGCAAATCCTACGCGTTACTAAACCTCGGAAGAATTGATATCCAATATAAAAGGTGATATGATATACGAATTAATATCCTGTCATATACACCACGTGACGGGAGAATGGGCTGTCCAATGATTTCGCACCATGTATCTAACAGAACAATTATTACTTGTCTGCTTGTTTTCAAATCTTACCCTATTGTCTATACATCCCGATTGTGTAGGGTTGCGTGTCAGTATCGTTCAATGACAATAGTATTCAAGATCGACAAAGCTTCCGGCAAGGACTATTTAGCCATCACGCCCGAGTTTGAAAATGGAGACGGAGACATTGCTTCGGCCGAACTAATTGTTTCAAAAAATTGTGAAGTGCTGCCTATGAGTCGATCATATGGTGCGACATGGGCGACCGGGTTCAAATCCCTGGAAACTTCAGCTGGACCGTACTCTGTGAGAATAACTACTATTGAGTCCAGAAGAACAGTTGTGGCTTACAAAGTTATTCCTGCTAATTGGGTTCCAGGCGCAGTATATGTATCAAAAGTCAATTTTTGAGTATTGACATTGTTTGTGTAATTCAGTTAGTATTTCTTTAATTAGGTTTGGAGTAATTGATGTTTTAATGCCAAAATTCTCAAGTATACACCGGTCTTTTGTTCCTTCGACTTCCTCATTTCACATTCTACATTCCTGACGTTTCCAATGACAGAAGTCAAAGGTGCCTTTAATTACAAAACAGTAATTAAACGCCAAAAATTACTGCAATGAATATTCCAATACTCATATGTCTTCGCACAAGCAATCTCCTAACAAAATACACTAATCCGCATATTCCTCTGGGAAAAAATCGACATCCTTTGGTGGACCTTGACAAAGCTTGTTTTGGAGTTCCACCTGCTTGGGTAAAACAAGTTCAATTCCCTGTCCTGAAAGAGAGAAATATCTTTCGAGCACCTTCTGCAATCAAGAAAATGATAAAGGTATTACATACAATTCACTCAGAGTCATAATTGTATCTTTTCCAAGATAAATAAAAAAAATCTACTCTCAGAGTAAGTGAATGAATTGATAGGCCTCCAATGCAATTCACCTATGCCAAGCAGAGAGAGAAGCAATCAAGAAAATGATAAACGTATTACAGACAACTCAGTCAGAGTCATAATTGTATCTTTTCCAAGATAAATAAAGAAAATCTACTCTCAGAGTAAGTGAATGAATTGATAGGCCTCCAATGCAATTCACCTATGCCAAGCAGAGAAAGAAGCAAGGCGAAGTGCAATCAACAAGAAAATATGAAAACGCTTATTGCTCTCTACTTCTCACCATCAGCAACCAGCTATCGGCTTTTGTTGGATAATCAAGTCTGCTTATATTAGTTTGTTAAATTGTAGTATAAACAAGGGGCTGGGAAGCGTGCAACAAGCAAATCTTGAAAGTCTACAGTTCCGTTGTAACTGGTAATATACATTCTTATAGAAATTACAGAAGCTACCAAGTATGTGTATACATGTATGGAAATAATACATTAAAAAACACCTTTTGTTGAATGACAGCAAGTATGCGTTCCTTTTATGAATACAAATTTTTAGCCAAACAGTACAGCAAAAACAATGATTTCAATGATTGCTCACCATGGCAGCATAGGCATCAAGTCTTCCTTGACGAGCTGATCTACTGAGGCCCCTGAAAATTTCAGATACTTTTTAAGCAAAATGTAGGGAACTATGTATCATACTAGAGACATGAACTAGACTCTATGTATCACGGATCAATGCTGATGTGATTTACAGAGAAGAACTAATTGCAAATACATAGGAATTCCAAAATGCCCTTGCCGTAGTAAGATATCAAAGTTCAGATCTTTCTACGTAGTCTTTGCTGATGCAAAATTCTTACTAGATTCGAAAAGCCAATAAATGCGAAAATCCGAAACTTTTCTCTCTTAGAGATGGAGATTTACTTCTCACTCGATTAGAAGCCTGGTGGGCAAGATATCAACTAGCTCGTTTACAAGGCAACTTTGTCCTCCCTAAAAGAGAAAACTCACCATTCAATCACCATGCTTGTTGAGATGTAGATATTAGACACTTGGCAATGTCCACCCATTCAAAAAATATGGGAAATAAACCATTAATCAGAAAGATGTTGCTCGCACTACTTTTTTCTAAGTGACAGTCAAAGTAACCATAAGCATAAAGATGAACAGAAAGACATCATTACATGACTATCATATGGTCCTCGGCTTCACTTGATGTCCCGTGCTCATCCTGCAGGTATACTCTCCATCCCCTGCCAATGGAGACTCAGTTAAATGATCCATGCCACGCAAATTCAGATAAATAGTTTAGATAGCGTAATTAACAATGAATCCACCAATCAGTTACCTCTCTGCAGCCCGTATTGCTAGTCTTCCAGCAACACTACGAACTTTATTAGATTGTGACGTTTCCTTCCCGTCACCAGACTTCGGAAGTCCGACTATAAACTCATCAACTTCCTGAAACTCCAATGAAGCGTAATTATAAAACATTCTATGCCCAAATACATTATTCAAAAACCTTTTTCAACAAATGCAAAATGATAAAACTACTGATGAACATCAAAATCATCTCTTGCCTGCTTTTCAGCAATATGAAGCCTTAGCTCTAGCTTCTGCCCTCTTAATTCCAAAACCTAATATAACACCATAGTTGAGTCCAGAGATATATAAATACAACATTCACAAAACCCTAAGTTGCGTATATACGAAGAGGTAATCTGAACTCAAATATGAAGGATACCGTTAAGGGTCGAATGGAGAAGCCTTTGCTAATGGCAAGGCCAGTGCGGGACAAACCCAGGTCTACCCCTAGGCTGAAGCCGCCTCTCCATGTGGAATCCCGCTTCCGGCGGAGAGCATTCGGCGGAATTCGCTCCTCCCATGACACTCCCGCCACTGAAATTGAAACTGATACTACCGCCGTTAATCGTGAATTGGGGCGAAAATTTACCGAATTGGTGCTCTGAAAATGAAGTGGCTGTTTCTTGATAGGGGACAATAACAAAGATTGGGGTTTATGTCTTGCCAATTGCAGGGCCATTCATTCAGTCTCCTCCTTATCCATCCACTGAGATTGTAAACCGAGAAAGACGATTCCGAGATTGTAAACTGAGAGAGACGAATGATTTTCCCATCCATTTGGCAACTCCTAATTATATAAATAAATAAATAATATAAATATAATTGCCGCTCATTATTATTATTATTATTCTTTTTGAAAGGGCCGCTCATTATTTTTACTTGCAGAGATTGTGATTTTCCTTTTAATTTTTCCTTGTATTTCCCCATAAAACTGTTCTTAAATCTTTTTCGAAACCAAAATGGTGTTTGGCAACTAGAATAGATGATAATCAAGATTATAATATATCACACGACATAATTTTATTGGTTTTACTTTTTTCAAAAAGTCAAAAAATAAAAGTCAAGCCTTAATTGTTTACTTTTTACAAAAACAACTAATAAAATGATACTACGTCGCAAATTATAATCTAAATTATAATCCCATGTAGATGCCAAACACTTTAAAATGTCCTAAATTTCAATTTTTGCGAAAAGGATAAATTTTGGTTATTTAACTAGTATACTGATGTTTTTTCACGATGACTCTAACCGTAGATTCTTGTTGTCATGAATTGACAAGAAAAAGTGGCAGAAGATTGAAGAAGCAATGAAGAAGACGAACAAAGAAGCATGGTTGGTGATTACTCTCTTCATTTGCAAATATACCCTAATTGTCACATCGACTAAGATATTTATTTAATATTGCTTAAAAAATACAATTTGATAATATTATACTTTATTACTGTCATACGCTTATATGGTACAATAGATGCGTGTCATATGTCACGTTACATCATGCTCTGTGATGTGACTTGTCAAATAATATGCATCTAACACGCCAGATACAGTAGATCATTACTCATCTTTTGTTGATTGGGGTTATATATCAAAAAAAGTAAAATACAAAATTACTTTAGAAAAATTAAAAGAATTAATTAAAGAAAAGTGAACAATTATAAATTTAATACCGATGAAACATGAACACAATATTATTTTTGCGCATTGCATCGACATGGGTGGGAATAATCACTATTATATGAAAGGGTAAGGAGCCAATTTACTATTTAATAAACAGTAACCTTTTTTTTTTTAAGTTTGCTAAGCTGATATACCTACCGGCCCAAAAACTTCTATATTTTTACTTATCTCATCTCATTTGTAACTTTCTTCCTTTTTTGTTTTTTTAGCTTATGATTTAATGCCAAAAAAGTTATACAATTAGTGGGTATAATAGCGGCAAGTTTTACCTTGTCAATTTAACGAGGACAATAATATTGTAAATATTTTTTTAAATGAAATGAAACATACTTCTAGCTTTTATTTTATGTTTAGTTTCTATTTAATATGTTCATTTTCTAAAATCTCTATACTAGACATTATTTTATTTTACTTATATAAGTATGGGGCGTCATATATGAAAATTACTGTCTGTTTGTATTAGATGTTTTCGAATGAAAAAACAAGCTTAATGAACAATCAGATGAACTATTTTATAATGCAATTTTTTACTTTGCAATGTGAAAATATGCGTCATCTACTTTATATTTAGAATTTCATTTATAGACATATATTTTATTTTATCTATAACATGTCTATAGAATTTCATCTATAGACATACACTATACGCTATGTTATGTACTTTATTTTATTTTGTTATTAAAACAAATATTATTAATATTTTATGTCTTATCAATAACATAGATTGTACAATAAGATATATTATTTTGCTCAATTTCACCTAATTACCTAGTATATGTTATCTTTAACCAGATACTTGCCCATTACGATCTTACCAATAATATTAATTGCGATTGTTTTATAGACTGGATCTTTTCAAAATTACTCAATTATCAGTTTACAACCTTAATGCTAATAAAATTCACACGATTTCAAGTAAAAAGTAAAACAAAACACGTGTAACGCACGTGCGAAAACTAGTAATTAAATAAAAAAACTCTTTATCGGATCCATTTATATTTAATAATTATTTTGTTGATAAATAACTTTGGGAAGTTTTTATTATTTTTGGATGGGTAAATTTCATTTATAGTCCTTAATCTTTACATTTGTATCGCTTTGGTTTCTAAACTTTTTTTTTCAACACGCTGGGTCTCCAATATGTCACGCCCCCAATTTCATTACCATATTAACTCCAAATATCGGTAGCAGAAGCGTTTAACAATTTAAAATCGACAGCGAGACTTTACAAATACAATTCAAAAGTATTGAGACGCTTTCGCTGCTCACTCTGATAATTAATGTACTGTGGGCTACCCACAATGAAACCTTAGCCACACACATTGAAGTCTCAATCACATATATGTATCTTCTTCATCCCTAGAATGATCCGGCCACATAGTTTTAATTTAATACCTACAGGATTATAGAAGATGGAGGGTAGGAACAAAGTACCCAGTGAATAACAACATGCATTGACTCGTAATGGAATATAAAGAAGGCCGTAATACCACAAAGTAAGCCATTTATATGTTCAAGCTGGGCATCACTAGCTTAGCCCCTACCCATAAGCGCAATATAAAGATTCAATAACAATTCAAAATGACCAAGACCGCACAGTAAGGTCATAGTATCACAAAACAAAGCAAACGACACCACTAGCGATGCCCAAAAATAAGGAACAACTGTTTAACCAAAGCAATATTGCACCGTCAATAATCAAATGCCAAAGCAAAACAATAGGAGCATAAAGAGAAATTACGATCAAATATTGAATAACATAGAGAGTTATAGAAGATATGAGCTTAGAAGAGGGGGAGCCAAGGCACACGTTACTCACAAGATAAACGTGAGTTTTGTATATATAAAAGGAAGAACGAAGACATGTGTTACTCACCTTTTTAATTTTCTTAAAGATGACTTAAATAATTCTTTTGGAATTAATTTCTCACTTGTCTCCCAATTTCCTCACACACCAAAGCACTTGACATTATTTTTTTATTTATTTTCTTATCTTACAAATTGGAGACAATGCATATGTTTTTAGGGGATCGGAGGACGGTGGTGGGTGCTTGGAAAAAACATTGATTCATTTGCCTTTTTACAAGTTAAGATTGAATTGCATTTAAATGGCATTTGAAACCAATCAATTCCCAAATTACCAAGTGTCCTACACACTTGGCAAGATCAAAGTTATTAATTATAAAAATGGCATGTCTGGACACTTGGCAAAACTTAACCCTATTTATTAATTGCAAAATTAACACATGTTTTATAACTTGGCAAATACAATTCAAGCACATTTATACATAGTATCATTTTAGGATAAATGTCGCGGCCACCCACAACGAAACCTCAGCCACACGCCGAAATCTCGATCACATACATGTATCTTCTCCACCTTTAGGACGATTCGGCCACATAGCTCTAAATTTAATACTTACAATATTGTAGAAGATAGAGGGTGAGTACAAAGTACTCAGTGAATAACAACAAGTATTGGCCCACGCAAAACAAGGCAAGAAAGATCATCAGATGACAAAGATACAAAGGTACAAAGCTTCAGCAAATCACTGGTTTAGCTTCTACCCGTAAACCATACGATACAAATGTACAAATAGCCAAAACCACATAAAGAGACCATAGTACCATAAAGCAATACAAATACAATTCAAAACGGGTAGATAGCGCTACTATAGATGCCCCAAAGAGTAAGGAACAATCATTTATCCAAAGCAATGATGCACCGTCAATCATCAAAGGCTAAATACAATTAAAGAAAGACACAAGTTTTAAAAGAGAGAGATCCAAGATACAAAGAGAAGAAGAGATCCAAGGGATAGAAAAGGATGGAGCCAAAGACATGTGTTACTCACCTTAAAGATTATATGAATAATTTTCGATGGAAAATTGCCTTTAAGATCTTGATATTTCTTAATCAAAGTGGTCATTTAAGTGGAGATTCTTTATATATATGAGAAGACTTTATTTCATATGAAAAAAAGTGTTCTAAGGGTTTGTACTTAGGATTTTATGGCTTTATCTAATTTTAGACGAATTTATATATTTATGAGGGATAGATGGTGGTGTTTAGAAAAGATTTTTGGTGAATTTGTTTAGCCTTTGGCCCTTTTTATACTTGTTTACATTTAAATGTTTTTAAATAACTATTGAAATCCACCGATAACAAGATTGACAAATGGCTTAATACTTGGCAAGAATAACAATTAATTATTACCATAAATGACAAGTGTCTTGTACCCTTGTCAATATTAGCAATTTATTAATAATAAAAATGACATGTGCCTTATACACTTTGCCAGAATAACAACAAATTATTTACAAAATTGACAATTGTCCTATAAACTTGGCAAAACTAGCACCCTTTATTAGTTGCATATGTCGTGCAATTTGGCGAACATCGTTAAAAATTCGCGGGATGTTACAATCTATTCGCGGCAACAGAAGATTTTTTTTCTAAGGTCGGTGGCCACGTGCGGCCACAGAAGGGGTGTATGCGGCCGTACAAGGCAAAAATCAGCTTTTCCAGAAATTACATTTAGGTCTCTGAACTTTCTGATTTGTTCCAGATTGATATAAAAGTTTATTTTATGTTCCAAACTTTATTTCTTAACCATTGTAGTCAATTTAAATAATTTTTCTTTTGGCCAATTTGTACTCAACTATTTATAATACTTCTGAAAATAATAAATATCACCACATTGGCAAATTTCGAGAACGAAATTTATTTAAGGGGGTAGATTGTAACATCTCAAAAATTTCCAATAAACTTTGTTATATTATAAGACATTTGCTATTAATGAAGGATGCTAGATTTGTCAAGTATAAGAATACTTGTCATTTTCCTAAATAATGGAATAGTTATTTTTGCTAAGTTATAAAACATGTGTTAATTTTGCAATTAGTAAATAGGGTTAAGTTTTGCCAAGTGGCAAGACATGCCATTTTTATAATTAATAACCTTAATAGTCTTGCCAAGTGCGTATGACACTTGGTAATTTTGGAATTGATGGATTTCAAATGCCATTTAAATGAAATTCAATCCTAACCCTATAAAAAGGCAAATGAATCAAGGCTTTTTCCAAGTACCCACCACCGCCCCCCAATCTGCTATAAACGTATGCATTTTCTCCAATTTGTTAGATAAGAAAATGAACAAAAAAAAATGTTAAGTGCTTTGGCGTTTGAGGAAATTGGAAGACAAGTGATAAATTAATTCCAAAAGAATTATTTAAGTCATCTTTGAGAAAACTAAAAAGGTGAGTAATACATGTCTTGATTCTTCGTTCTCTTTATACGAAACTCATGATTATCTTGTGAGTAACGTGTATCTTGGCTCCCCCTCTTCGAAGTTCATATCTTCCATAACTCTATGTGTTATTCAATATTTGATTAGATTATCATCCGTGCGTTGCACGGGAAGATACCAAATCAAATTATATATGACATTAGTATGAAATGTTAAGTAATGTGTGATTAATTATATTAAACTACAATGTTTTGATTATCTTGCTGTTAACTAATAGTTACTATGTGCTTACTTGATATGGAATGTTATTAAGTGACTTTAGTAGGAATTGCAAAAAGTCCCGACAAACTCGATACCCACAGGTAACTGATCCTATTAAATTAGGGAGTAGCCGACTAAATAGGTAATTCGGTCAAAGATGAGATAAAAAAATCGACCTAACTTAACAATATACTGAGGAAGGGTATGCTAATTTTTACTCGTACTCGGCCCATTCACCTTTTTTGGACAAAAATAAAAATATTTACTAAAAACTCTAATGCTTTGTAACGGAAAAAAGATGATAAAACTTATCAAGAAAGTTTAGTAATTTCAATTATAATTTTAGTGTTTAGAATACTATTTAATAAACAAAAAATGAAAATAGAAATAAATAAATATATTTAAATTGACTAATAAATGAATAATATAAATTACATGTACCAACCCCTCCCTAACCAGTCTCCGATTTAAGTGGGGATGAGAAAAAAATTGATATATATATTAACTGGTATAGCATACCTGACCCGACCCCTTGTCATTCTTATACCTTAGAAAATTAAACATTTTATTTTCCTCCATGACTATATTGTAAATTTTGTAAACTATGAAATATTAATAAAACTATATTTATTATATACAAAAGAACGTAATAATTAACGATTCGATTTAAAAACACATAAACAATAATTAAAAATTAATATCAACTAAAGATTAAATAGTTTAATACAAATTACAAAATATTTCTTAGATAAGATATGCATATTAAAAAAATTTTAAATTAAAAAATAAAAAACATTGAATATAAATTAATCTAACAAAATATTTAAAAAGATAAGATACATCCAATAAATTATTTAATCAAAATATTTGAACATAAGAATAGATAAATATTATAATCCTAATTAATTGAAAAAATAGAGAAATATTAATCTATAATGTACCGTAAAATCTACCTAACATGTAAAAAAGTCTAAAATGTACTCATTTGAGACAGTTTTGGCGGAAAAACAGCGGTACAAAGGTACCGTAGACTAATTTGCTTTTATAGATATATAGATTGTAATTGCTCCTTATACTCCTTTTTTTCCTTTGGCATTTGATTATTGACGGTGCATCATTACTTTAGTTAAACAATTGTTCCTTGTTCTTGGGCATCGTTAGTGGCGCTGTTTACCAATTTGCTTTGTTTTGTGATACTATGGCCTTACTGTGTTTCGTCATTTTGAATTGTTATTGAATCTTTATATTGCGCTTATGGGTAGGGGCTAACTAGTGGTGGCCCGGCTTGAACATATAAATGGCTTCTTTTGTGGTATTATGGCCTTCTTTATATTCCATTATCAGTTAATGCATGTTGTTATTCACTGAGTACTTTGTACTCACCTCCTCCCCATCTTCTACATTCATGTCAGTATTAAATTAAAACTATGTGGTAGGATCGTCCCAAGGATGGAGAAGATACATGTATGTGATCGAGACTTCGGTGTATGTGGCTGAGGTTTCGTTGTGGGTTGCCCACAGTACATTTAATTATTAAAGTGCGCAGCAAAAGCGTCTCAATACTTTTGAATTGAATTTGTAAAGTCTTGCCATCGATTTTAAATTGTTAAACACTTCTGCTACCGATATTCGGGGTTAATATGATAATGAAATTGGGGGTGTGACACAATAATTCATAAATATACAGATAAGGTCTTTATAAATAGATTTCGTCAGGAATTCTATTAAATCTCTAGAAAAATTAGCTTTATGCCCATCTTTCTTTAAATTAAAAAAAAAATTATTTTAAAAATAAAAAATAACATAAAAATAAAAAAAAAAGGAAAAAGAAAAAGAAACCCCTCAAAAATGATTCTAGAATAGCAGTAAAACTGTGCTGCCATTTTCAACAGCCAAAAGGGGTAAATCACCCCTTTTTCCGGCCCTTTTGGCTGCCCAAGTGCTGCTAATTCCAGCAGCTTTTTCTTCAACCAAAATGTTGACGTGAATGGCAGCAAAGTGCTGCTACTACGGCAGCACTTTACTATCATTTCTGGTAGTTGAAAGGGGGGATCTGGCACCATTTGCTGTCATTTCTGACAGCCAAAAAGGGAGGGAGAATCCCCTTTCCTCGTCCCATTGCTATTGGAAATGACAGCTTCAGCAGCATTTTCTTCTGCCAAAATGTTACTGGAAATGGTAGCAAAATACTACTATTTTCGGTAGCTAAAAATTGTGGAGTGAAGGGGAAGGTTTGGTGGTTCACTCACTTACTCACTCACTTTCTCTGTTTTTATTTTATTTTTTTAATTTTTTATTTTTTATATTATTTTCTTATTTTTAAAAATTGTTTTTGTTTTTTAATTTTAAAAAATGTCATAAAGGTAGTCTTACTAGGGACTTAACAGAATTAATGAAGGAATCCGTAAAAAAAGACCCCATGTGCATATTTATAAAAGATTAAGGATCCAGCATGTTGAAAAAAAAGGTTAGAGACCCAAGTGATAAAGTGTAAAGGTTGAGGACGCTATGTGAAATTTACCCTTTTTTATTTTATGGGTAATTTATATATACCGTCGCCAACCTTTCAACTTTTAATAGATTACGTCCTCACATTTAATTTTACTCATGGGGATTCTCAACCTTTCCCAAAATCTCCAACCAGGTCCCTGAAGAAAGAAACCGTCCAACCTAACCGTTAATCAATACCTTGACCAGAGATACTTTTGGTAAAATATAAAAAATAAATATTTTAATTTTAAAAAATAAAAATAAATTTGAAAAAAAAAGGTTGGGGGTCTTCCCCAAAAGCTGCCTACCGAAAATGTAGCCCGAGGGGAGTCTCCCTTCCTCTACTGCCATTTATGGCAGCCGAGTCTCCCCTAGCAAGCACGGGAGAGATTCCCCCCTGGCGCTGTCATTTTCCACAGTCAAACCATTTTTGGTAGCCTTTGGCTGTTGGAAATGGCAGCGCTGAGGGGTCTCTCCAATGCTTACTGCATTCAGCTGCTGGAAATGACAGCAGGGGGTTTCCCAATCTTTTTTTTTTCAAGTTTATTTTTAAAATTAAAATATTTATTTGTTGTATCTTACTAAAATTATTCCTAGTCAAAGTATTGACAAACGGGTAGGTTGGACGGTTTAGGGACTTAGTTCGAGATTTTGAGAAAGGTTGGGGAACCAGTAGTAGAATGAAAGGTTTGGGACTAATATGTTAAAAGTTAAAAGGTTGGCGATAGTAGGTGTAAATTACCCTTATTTGATGTATATTTTCTGGCTCTAACTGGCAAGCAACAGAATCTGGCGGGCGGACGGGATTGTTAACTGATATCGGAGAAACTTCGGCGATCCTTCCGTCGTCCGACTTTAAAATTTCACTTTGTATTTTGGCGGAAAAATTCAGTTCCTTGGAAGGAATAGAACTCAGGTTCAGAATGCTTTTCTGGTTTCCGATTCATTTAGTTTGATATAACATTTTTCCTCAAATCAATTAGCACTGTCTCTCAAATTATCAATCAAGTCTTCAAAATTGGCATCTTATGTATTGATTTCCGTTGCTTGTTTCAGTATGGGGTTTATTCGAAGTTTTCGTTGATATTTACGACTTTGACATTTTTATGATTTCCGGAGGATAGTAACTTCCTTGTTTAGTTATATTGTTGATTGAATAGTTTGCTTTCCTAATTCTTACAATATCCATAGCGAAAATTGAGGATGACAGCGCAAAAGCAATTGAGGAAAGGTAAAAATAAGATAGGTGTTAAATTACAAGCTACAAGAGAACATTTGATTTCCTATGGTATTGGTAAATAAAGGGGGGTTAATACAAGATTAATTCACTGTAGTTGAGCTTTTGCTCTCTGTAAAAGAAGTGGGAAGAAGGAAAAAAAAAAAGTTTCATTGGCATTAACTTCCTAGTAGTTGATGAGACTTTACTATAGGGTTTATACATAATGTTGGCACATTTAGCATATAGCACCATCTGGTTGTGTGATCACCAAGCAAAAGTACTTTGCAGGGGATGTGCTGCAGAGCATAGTTTATTTATTTGTGCTTGGGTGGAACATTAGTGGATCTGATCTACCTTGAGTTGCTGAAGCTTTGTTAACTCCCTAATCTTTGTCTCACGCTATTGGTAGGTGCATGAAGTAGATGATGACTGAGAGTGATACAAAGGATGATATTGGGAGGGAGCAAGAAACATCTTGTGTTAAGATTCAGGTTATGATTTTATAATTTTAGTTGGAGGAAACATGTTATTTAGGATTTCAATGAATTACATTTAAAGGGTTTGCAAGTGCTATGGCTTAAGTGGCCAGACCTTCCTTTCTACTGAATGTTCAGTGAATTGGAAACCTGCTTTATTCACTTGTTGTTTTTCCCTGAATAAGCAGATTATAGACCCAGCATCCAAATTAGATTCTGTTCTCCTCTTATGTACATAAAGTTTGTCCTTTTTTGAATATATAAGATTGTCTAAAATTGCTCAAGCAGTCAACTAATTTCCCATCAGTCCTCTTAGAAATTGGAAACACTTATCAACAGAGAGATTTCATGTTGAAGATTTATAAGTTGTTTATGAAGCTAATTCTGTTATTTAGGGATTGCGCTTTGTAATCTTAGCTGGGTTTGATGTCCTTGAGGTGCTCAGATCAGCCTTCAAAATTCGATTCTCTGGTTTTTGTTTGAGACTGAAACTACTAGTCATTTTTTATTCAACGTGAACCTCTTGAGTGCTAACTTTTCTGAGAGTACTCCACAATTCAGTAAGATAACCTCTGGAAATTTATCCTGATATTTACTCTGTCTTGTGGTGAAAAAGTAATTTGGGAATTAGAACTATGAGAAATGATGCCTAAGAATTTCCATCATAACTGGCTTATGTGATCCCCTAGGTTCATTATCACTTAAGAGAGTGTTGTAGTTTAAATAAAGCGGGGTCTTGCCATTCATTAACTTGTCTACCAGTTTGGGTCCTAAAGATTGTCATCTTGGAAATATAACTCTTCGTTATTGTTTCATGTTGACCTTGTTTTTTCTAAATTTCATATGATTGATAAATGAGGCTGCAAGCCGGTAACGGTAATCAAAATTTGACTTACTCATTGTTCTATTCTCAGATAGTCGCAAGGTTGATTTCAACAATTTGCCATATTGATTTACCATGAACCTAGGAGCGGCATTTCTCCTCAAGCCTTCATCTGGTTATTCAGCAAGTGCTGTTGGTCTCATGCATCATATGCGCTTCAGGAAATCTCAGAATCTACTTGGTACAAGCACTTTAGTGAGTATAAAACATAAGCAATTCACTATCTGCTGTGCAAATACACCTCCTTGGGAATCTGCTTCAGTAACATACTCTCCTCCTAGTGAAGGAAAATTACTGAAAGAGGCGACTAGTCTCTTTGAAACTTTGAGTTCCGATGAGACTGCATCAGTTTCATCTGTCAATGGTGAAGAGCTCAAAGGTCTAAGCAATCAGTCACTAATGCAGCTTCAGTACCTTAAATGGCCAATATGGCTTCTTGGTCCTATCGTTCTCCTAGCTACAGGCATGGCGCCAACCCTGTGGTTACCTGTTTCGTCAATTTTCCTTGGAGCAAATATAGCCAGCCTTCTATCTTTGATTGGACTTGATTGCATTTTCAATCTTGGTGCATCTCTCTTTCTCCTCATGGCTGATTTTTGTGCTCGTCCTAAAAACACAGCTCAAGGGTGCAGCAGCAAGCCTCCTTTCAGTTATCAGTTTTGGAACACAGTTGCAAATATAATTGGATATATTATTCCATTGGCAATGTTCGTGGGTTCTGAAAAGGGTTTTATTCAGCCTCATTTACCTTTCATTTCGTTTGCTGTTCTTTTGGGTCCTTATCTCCTGCTTTTGACGGTACAGATACTCACTGAGATGCTAACTTGGCACTGGCAATCACCAGTATGGTTAGTTACTCCAGTTGTCTATGAAGCTTACCGTTTGTTGCAACTGATGAGGGGGCTGAAGCTTGGTCCGGAGCTCGGTGCTCCTTCTTGGGTGTTGCATGCTATAAGAGGCTTAGTGTGCTGTTGGGTACTTGTACTCGGGATGCAGCTCATGAGGGTTGTTTGGTACACTGGCTTTACTGCTTCTACAAAATATAAAAATTCGTCTGCTACTGTTGACAGTAATTGATTCTTGCTGTTGCAGAGGTTACTTACCGCCTCACATACAGAACCTACAAGTAGAACCTTAAAAGGGTTTAAAATCATGAGATGTAAGAAGAATTTTCAAGGAGAAAACAATAAGCGAGTACTTTGTGTCTGCTTCTATAACTGCATGTTCATTGTGTTCTACTGTTCTTTCCTAGATGTGTTCATAATGTTAAGTATGTACTGCGGAGATGGGCGTGTTTAGAGAAATGATAGAATAGGAAATTGCAATTTTAATCTCCTTTTTTTCCTACTCGCTCCCTTGAACATGCTTCTTCATGCTATTTGCTCTTTTGTTTTGAGCCCTAAAATTATGGCTTAGTTGTTGTGTCACATGTATACTCGTCAAGGAAGAAATAGAGAATATTGATAGCAGAGAATTTGGAATTTGTCCAAAAGCAATATTGTCTCTTCTATGACATGCCTCTGGTTTTTAACATGATAATTACAAGAGAACTATTGCTGCATTGACAAGTTACCTAAATTTACTACCAAATGTCCATCACATCTCTGTAAAGTATTAAGGCCTTGCCTTCGGTCAGCAATGATTTTTGGGACGAATCTTTGAATTTTCAGTCCTAGAGAAGCTCATTGCTTGTCTTTGTAAAGAGTTAATTGAAAACCCCAGATGGGCGGACATGAGTAATGATTGGTGATTTATGCCAGTTCTCCAATGACGGAGGAATTACCTGCTTCAGCTATCAGAAAGAAAATTACAGTACAGTAGGAACAAAGGTAACAGCCTTTTAACTCTCTTTTTACTGTTGTTAGTGCTCTTGTCAACGAAATCCGTGGTCCAAAATTTACTGAAATGATCGGGTATGGAATCATTGTTTTGATTGCAGATTGCAATGGCCTTTGCTTTAGGGCTGTTGATTTATATTTCTTTAAAGGCAATTATGCACATCATTTTACTTGTCCATACTATATACTATAGCAATGTATGCAATTCTGTTGTGGGTTGACAAAATACTTCTTCCTCAAACGATTGTGTTTTAGGTGCAGTTTACTCGTACAATTACCTTTTAGTACATTTTATTGAATATTGATCTTGATAAGATTAGGCAGGATTGAAATAATTTAATGTTGCGGGTTGATTCTTGCTCTGACTGGCCTGTTTATAGTGTAAGATAAGAAACATCTTGAACTACTTGTTTAATGATCTTTCAGGTGGCAGTATTATTGTTTCGTTTAGGTACAACTGTGGGCCTATGGCAGCTAATTGATTGGATGATGAATTATGTTAAATTACAGAGTCCCTTGTTATTATGCCACTAAATGCCTTTTGAAGGTGCGGCCAAAGTATCCAACAACTCTTTTTGGTAAGCTTTGCAAGTTATTAAGGGTCTATTTAGTATTGATTATAAACCAAATAGTTTATAATACATTTTAAATTTTAAATTTTTGAGACACTTGTTAAATTCTTTCATTGACACCTAACCCCCAAAACACATTAAATAACAACTTTTTAAAATTTAACTAATCAAATTAAGCCACATGTCTTCAAACTTTAAACATTCAAAATGTGTTATAAACCATTTGATTTATAATTAATGCCAAACGGACTCTGATTTTTCAAGTAACTATTCTTTCATCATATTTGTCCAAGTGATTGCATTTGCAAGGGACGCAGACTTCTTAGGTAACCAATTCATATTGGTAAGTGCTCAGCAAAAAAAAGAAGTAGAAGAAAGAGAGAAAAACCTCACTGCTCACTTGTCTATATAAAAAGTCATCTATGAATAACTCCTCTCAAATGTGTTAGTCGTGATTAGCGGAGGCATGCATGAGCTAACGGAAAATTATCGTGGAGTAACAATACTGTTTAATAATGCTATGCAGCAAAAAGAAAAATGCCTTTATAATGAATCGCAAGGAATATAAATGCAGTTCCCTAATTTCAATAACATCTCAATTGAAAACTCGTAATGGAGATCCCAAATTTGACTCAATTGAAAAACCTAAACTGAGATTCCTCAATTCAGAATCATGGCATTTTCATCGTTCAATCAATATCAATTCCTTGAATTCCATCACGTAAGTGGGAATGAAGGTCATTGTCATATCAAATTTTGGGAATTAAAGAATTTCTGATTACGAAATGGATGAGTTTGAAATTAGGGTTTAATTTGTATAATCCGGCTACAAAACCTTATATATCTCATATTAAAGAGCTTTATGGTTTACGTGACGGAAATCTAACAAAAAGGGCCCCCCTGAGCCCTACCAACATGGGGCCGCTTTTGTTAGATTTCCGCCACGTACGCCGTCTATTTCCTTAATAGGAACGTTATCTATCTCTTTAGCAAATTTCTTAATTTGTATCCTTACAATTCATCGTAAAGACACGTTTTGGCAAATGTGTTTTTCGTATGTGTTGCTCATGTCTGTTGCCAAAAGTAAGTGCTCAAGTGGTATTAGGAGTCACTCCAAAAAGCCTTAGATGGAGTCTTAGCTCTTAGGTAAGATGGTTCGACTCCTGGACGACGCGTTTCTCGGCTTACCAGTAGGGAATGTACAAAACCGTACATGATCCACTTTAACTTGACAAAATTGTAGTTGTTGAAGTAAGCATATGTCAACATGTGTCATTATTTAATAGTATATTTTTGTCATGTCAAATTTTTCATACACCATGCATGAATCATGGCTAATGGATTCGAGGTAGCAATGAGAGCATTGTGTAACCTTCTCTTTCTTTTTGTTTGGTGAGCAAGTCGTAATTAAAAGTAAGGTTTAATTAGTCATTTAAAGTCCGTCTTGTACCATTGCCTTCTAATTTATGAAGACAATGATGCTAAACAAGGAGTGAGGTTAGTCGACGTGAAATGACAAAATCAGGTTAGCCTAAATTGTGATGGATGTTCAATTGAAATTGTTCATAAAATTCTTGATCCAATGACAATGAGTGATTAATGGCAGAGAGTTTAAGCCTTCAAAAATTTGAATAGAATGAATTTTAAGATAATGATATGTGTCCACTTTACATCCACCTGATTGAATTAATTGTGATATATAAGAAATTCAATTAGGTGGATGTGGGGGTGGACACGAGATGAGATGAATGTGTAACATAATTATAATTTTTGATTATGGATATATTTGCACAAATCACATCATATATATAAGTTTCAAACCAGAGAAGTAGATCAAACTCATGGAAAGAGTTCTCTAGTCCGATAACAAAAATCAAGATAAGTTAAACTAGATTGAAAATTATAGTTCTGACTCAAGACTCGACTCCAGTCATTCCTCAATCCAATGTTAATTATTCCAATATAAAGGGAATGGGGCCAACAAGAACAGAAAAGGAATTTTCAAATAGGTCCAGTTTATGGAAGGAAAAGGTAACAGCAGCAGATGACGCATGCTCTCTGGTAAAATTAAGGAATATAACGAAAGTCGCATTTTGCTAACAGCGCCTATAGTTTAAATCGACGAATGTGACGGAGACGCTTTCCAAATGTCCTTATTTCCTAGACATCCTACTGGTATTTACTACCTCTCTATCAACCGGACATATGTGAGACCCAGATCTCTCTCTCACATTTTCGCTCTGAAACGTAAGTCTCCGGCACCGGCAAACAGCTCTATCAGCATCGTAAACCGCCTTACCGTTAATTCTCCGGCGGATAAGGTAGCGATCCACTTAAGTATGAGTAACGGCGAGCTCCTCCAGATCGAACCTCTCGAACTCCAGTTCCCATGTAACTTTCTGCTCTTTTTAACTTTTTGATGCACATGTATGCTTATTGAATTTTATCAATGGGAATTTGTCCAGAATTTTTTTTGGTTGGGTAGGTGGGGTTTTTTTGGGGCGGGGGGTGGATAATTTAATTCTGTTTTTGTTCGATCTATGTTTTTGTTATTCTGAATTGTTTGTTTTGGTTTCCGGAATAGTCGAATTGAAGAAACAGATCTCATGTTCTTTGCAATTGACCAACAAATCGGATAATTATATTGCTTTCAAGGTACCAACTATCCAGTCTTTCATTCAAAGTACGTATAGTCTGTTAATATTGGAAAATGCTGATTTCGCTTTATGTTTTGGACCTTCTTTCTGTTTTTTTAGGTCAAGACTACGAATCCGAGGAAGTATTGCGTGAGGCCAAATACTGGAGTTGTATTGCCTCGTTCTACTTGTGATGTCACAGGTCTATTTATGATTCTCTTTCCGTTTTGTGGCTCTTTTTTCCTAGTTTAAGATTCTTCTGAGATTAACGTCTCCTGCTTACCTTATGTGCTTGAATTACAATTTCACCTGGGCTTTCCCGTTGATGGGGAGTTTTTATTTTTTATTTTTTTTGTGGTGGGGGTTGGGGGTATGCATTTTATCGTTGCTCACCTGGATTTTTTTTGTTGAGTTGTTGACGTCAAGTTATTTAAAGTCCAGTTACAATGCAAGCACAGAAGGAGGCTCCGCCCGACTTGCAATGCAAGGATAAATTCCTCCTCCAGAGCGTAGTTGCGAGCCCTGGAGCAACAACAAAGGATATCACTCCTGAGATGGTACAGTTCATGGTCACACTCATGCATTTATTCTTGAATTAGTTAACATAGAAGCCAGTAAGCCGTATACATGTTTTTGGTTCCCAGTTCTCAAAGGATTCAGGTAAACATGTTGAAGAATGTAAGCTGAGAGTTTCCTATGTTCCACCGCCACAACCTCCTTCCCCTGTGCGAGAGGGATCAGAGGAAGGCTCCTCACCAAGGGCTTCTTTATCAGACAACGGGACTGTAAATCAGATTCCTGATTACAACAATGTAAGTTGTAAAGTACTTGTGTTGTGAAAAATATGTTCTTTTTTCGGTTCTTAAGAAATTTTACTTGAAGGGAATTATTAAAAATCTATTTTATTTAAATGATTTTTCAGATGTCAAGAGCATATGTTGACTCATTGGAGAACACTCCAGAGGTAATATCCAGTATTTTAGATATTTCTATATTGACAGCGTGTTTATCTTATAACGTCTGTTTTTGGTTCTTGTGCCTGTATATTCTTATCATTCCTTGATATAAGTTTAGAGCATCCACATTGGTGTCGTTAAATTTAACTAGCCATAAGCAATAAAGTGGAGTTTTAGTGATTATTAATTGTCATGTAGGCATGCTAAATTTGTCTATTGATTTTTAACACATTGGTGGTGTTAACTATTACATTTGAACTTTAATTTTAAGAGTGGGCGATAGCCAAAATAATTCATAACTTATAATACAAATAAAAAGTAAAAGATAATAGATGTTTGGCTACATGAGTTGTTAAGATTGTTGTTAACTTTAACAACAAAGTTAACAAGTTAAAATGATTCTTTTAACAACTTCACTAAAACCACCAATGTAGCTACATTTTTGAGTTGTACACTACCAACGTGGATGTTCTTACTTCTTCTTTGTTTACCAAGTTGCAATAATTTTCTTTGGATGTCATGCACTTATTTATTCAACATACTTTATGCTTCTGGTGATAATAAGTATGAATACACAGGTACCTTGGGTGTTTGGTTTACGTGTTTGTATGATCTTGTCTTTTGTGCTGCTTTCCATACTAAGTAGATAGTTTATCTATTTTCATCATTTCGAAATCAGATGACAACCCTTGTTTTACGGTTGGCTAGTTGGGTATTCAGTGAGTGTTTTTACATGTTATATCCTATCAAGGTTTTGAAGTGTTGCTGCTGGAAAACATATTTCTTTTTGCTCGGTGGACTCTCTTTAGCAAATATCAATTTTATATAGTTCGCTTTATGCTCCTGCTACTAATACTGTTGTTTGCATGATTATTCAAATGAAAAAAGTTTCGTCCTCCTTAATATTTATGGCTGAGTTTCTTCAGATGAGCCATTGTCCATAATGGATTGACCACTGTGTGGACACTCTATTTGAATTGGCCAAAGAATTGTGTGGACTTTCTATTGGACGATTTACTAGTCATTCCTTCATTTTTCCCCCTCCCGTTGGGGATGTGGTTGGAGTGAGGGGGAGTGCTGCTTGGGTTTATGCTCTGGATTTTATTTGTACTGTGGGAAGACAAATATGATTGAGGTTGTGTATGAAGTAGATTTTTGGAGAGTTGATTTTGTGAAAAGTGATTTTTTAGGAGAATGTGTGGTTAAAAAGCAGTATGGGGAATTGTGAATTTTTTTTTAAAGAATGTGTGGTTGAGAATGAATTGACACAGAAATCGAGAAGAATTGATTCTAAAAAGAATCCACTTCAAACACACCCTGAGACAAAATTAACATTCTCGTCTTATACAGTTGATGGTTTAGAAAAATTGTGTGTGTTACGGTCGGTTTTGATGGAAAAAGTGTAAGGAGTATATTAGCCTTCTAGGTTTAACTCATTTAGTTAGGCTGGGGTAATGTTAGACGACTGTAATAACTTCCGATCTATATTAGGTCATACTTCATAATTAGTCATCATTATTTATATACACACTAAAATAGAAACTACATTTATTTTCTTTTGCAAAGGCATTTTTTATAACCAATCAAGATTTCCACGAGCGAAACAGTTCACATGCTAATTTTCTAAATATTTTGAGATTCCTTATACAGGATTATACTTTCTTTAGTAAAAGGAGTAGCCATAGTAATAATATTAGGGCATATTCAATTTTATGGAAGTAATGCTATTTGTGCCTAGTGTTTACGGGGGGACAATATCAGGAACCTAGTTTTTCTTTCGCGAGGCAAGGCATTAGCTTTGAGGCGCCTCAAAGCTGCAAAGTCAAAAAGATATCGAAATACAATAGTAAGGCTATGGTTAACCATAAAGAAACTCTAAAGCTCAGAATACAATAGTACAATTTAAAGTTTGACTTGCAAAGATTTTTTGAGTTTTCTTATATGTTACAACTATGGTCCAACTTAGATTCATGATGACCTGATCTTTCAACCAGTGTGTGCATGCATTTTTTTGTTATGAACGTAAGAAAAAGGGGGACCAAGATGAGACCAAGAAGCAGTCAACCAGGAAGAAGCAATATTCATGTGTGTGTGCGCGCTTGTATCAGAAAGTAAAAACAGTTCCTCTATGCCTTTGAGTCACTGCTAGCAAGTCAATAATACTGTGAGTTGCCAAAGATACAAGTAGTAGCTGTCATTAGTGCTTGGCTGCCACCATCACTTAGGTGATTATACAGCGGTGCTAAACTAGGCTTGTCAGTTTGGCTCGCAAGCCAAGAGCTCCTTGTGCTTGGCCGAGGTTTGTAGGAAGGCTAGCCTGAGTCCGAGCGGCTCGCTTGTTGCTCACTGCTAAAACCAAAGGAAATTAGAAATTGAAAAAAATGGGGAAAACCTCACGAGCCAATGAGTGGTTCGCTAGCTGCTCATGCTTGGCTTGCACAAGCATGACATGAGCCCAAGCACGAACACAAATCAAAATATGGCAATGAATAGGCTCCAATGAGCGGAGTTCAGCATGGTGAGCTTTTTTGACAAGTCTATGGAGAGCAGACTTTTGGTATTAATTTACTGATTATTTTATTCTTATTAATAAAATAAGCTAAATACTCAGGCCGAAGTTGGAGTTTCCACGGATGGATGAGAAAATAAAAGATGGCTTTTAGTAAATCCTAATCCCCGGCCAAAGAAACAAGGGAAAATAGGAGTGAACTTCTTTATGTGGGCTTTCTGGCTTATGTCTTAGTCAGTAGAGGCATGAGCCTCAATGTTGAGGTTAAAAATTCACACCTTAGTATTCGTTCAGCGCATCAACTGAAGGCCACACTGCAAAGGGTTTTAAAATGATGTTGATATCATTGAAATTTGATCAGGTCATCAACAAAATTAGTATGGTGCAGGCCCCTCAAGTAATCTATTTTTGGCAATTGAAATGATATAAAATAAGTAGCAAGATTTTGTACATATCTCCTCTCCGTTCCAAATATACCCAAGTTTGATTCTCTACCCAAGTTTGATTCTCTTTGTAATTTGTCAAAATTAAACACCCCTGTATTGACGTTCTAAATTACTGCGTAGTCCATATTTGTATATTTTTTGTTGGAAAGCAAGTTTGATTTGACCATATTTTGATGTACTTTGTTTACATAAAATACACATGCACCATTTGGATATTTTTGATATTTAATATACTATTTATGCTTCATTACAGCACGCAACACCTACAAATATGGTATGATAGTTTGCTTCTCAATTTGGAACACACCCTCAAAAGGCAGGCACTCAATAAAATTAAAAGTAATGAACTAAGGTTTAGGATCAACACGATCTTATCATAACTTTGGACTTGCTATTTCAACCTCTACTGGAAGATTTTAATGTTACCATATCCTTTGTAATCAGACTGTTATAGTATCTACTACCCTTACACAGTTGTATCTAGCTTGCCTCCCTTTTGTGAACTTGTGCAAGACTTCGACCTATGCAAGCACTCCTGCCATTCATTTATGCTTATTCATTTTCATCCCACTTGGCTTATCTTCCTGGTTTTTTCCTGTCCTTTGGCCAGGCATCCAATTTAAGGTCTGCATTTCCTGCATTCATCATAGAAAACTTTTATGTCTTAATGGTCTAACAATTAATACCATTAAGACATAGCTGGTGAAATAGTCTTTGGAACTCTTCTTTTAACCTTTAGATTGGATATCTTTTATTATCCTTCCCAAAAACACATTTTCCTGCGCTGGCGGTGTTTGAAGTGGCAGGTTTGTATTGAGAATGGTTCACCCTTTATTGTGCGTCTTCTTGCTTTTGTTTTCAGTTACTAATTGCTCATGATAGTTTGGATTGATGTTTAAACCATAACATTGGTTAGATTTAACTAATATTTGAAGCTTT
The DNA here is from genome assembly GCA_963692815.1 of Nyctanthes arbor-tristis. NCBI lineage: Eukaryota > Viridiplantae > Streptophyta > Magnoliopsida > Lamiales > Oleaceae > Nyctanthes > Nyctanthes arbor-tristis. Next base: position 25,831 of record CAVNYN010287804.1, on the reverse strand, counting down.
TTAAACAATTAGAGTACTCATTTTATTGCAGGTTGTGTCAGTCATTCATTTTTCTCCCCTTTAGTGCTAGAGTCCATTTACTTGAAGGATGATTGTATGTTTTTGATAGAATTTTTGGGTTCCTGTCATGATCATTAGTCTTTTCTTTCACTCGCAGGTTAAAGCTCTGATTTCTAAGCTGAGTGAGGAGAAGAATACTGTGATTCAGCAAAATAACAAGCTGATGCAAGAAGTGGTTAGCCCTTTCTCTTGGCAATTCTTAATGCTGTCTTCTTTTGTTCCTTGTGCTTGTGGATTTCTTTTCTTCACAGTGCAGTTACAACATGAACTTCCTGAGTTAAATCACCCAGCCTCCCCACTCTAACGAGGAAAAAAAATGAAAGAAAATTTGAAATGCTATATCTTTCTCATTCTCGATTATATTTTGGAAAAATTGTCCTAGTTTAAAATATGGCTTCAAATTGTGTCGTATGTTAATTTCCTCAGACATCAACTTCCACAGTGATTCAGAATACGTCTCATCTGGCACATGTTGTCAAATGCCAAAATTGAAGAACCATTGACCAATTTCACCTAATCTGCGATTCCATCAGAGACTTATGCTCCTGGATAATCTCTCACTGCTGCTCGAGAGTCCCAATAAACCCTGTCTATTTCCATTTTCATTCAGCAAAAGCATACCCTGCTTCTTGCTTGGGGGCTTCATTTCTTTTTTCACTTTTTTGGTTTTCAGGGGTGGGGGTGGGGGGCTAATATTGAGTTACAGAAATCTGTGTGAACTGTAGGTATCCAAATAGACGAGTAGAATGTTGCATAGGGATAACATTGAAAGAACATTTCTATGGCTGTTTCAACATAAAATTGTGTCTACCTCTTGGTTTCCATTTTGGGGCGGGGGGGGAGGGAGGGGGTCCCTGGCTTCCTATATTACAAGGCATCATGATTCAAATATGAGCCTCTGGCAGTATTACAGACATTTAGATTTCTAAAAACAATCTCATTAAGCTCTGATCCTACTGTGCATAATAATTTCGCTGCAGGAGCTCTTGAGGCGTCAAGGTAACCGGAGCCAGGGAGGCATTCCGTTGCTGTACGTTATTATCGTTGGCTTGATTTGCATCTTTTTGGGATATATTCTGAAGAGCACATGATTTGAAGAAAACTTCTTGTGCATCCCTAAGGCTGTCACATTGTCGTCCAACTGCTACAAAGAAAAGGGTTTAAGACATTGAAGTCAAATGTGTACGGGTTGAGAAGAGCTTTGTATTTTATTTAGGTGTTTGGTTGACGGAAAGATATACGGTGACATGGGTTCTAATGGGCTCCCAAAATTGCCTTAAATGAGTCTCCAAGAGCATTCATTATGTGACTAGTTGCTTTCACATGTTCATTTCTTCAACTTTAGGAGATTATTTATTCAACTATCATAATTCCTCTTACTTCTCATTTTCTAAATATTGCTGTCCCTACTTATCTTCTGTGTTTTAAGCTAAATAACATGTTTTGGAGTTCTCTCTCATTAGCTTCTGAGCAACATATTTACTACATGCTCGATTTCTCTTATAACCGGAAGTCGCAAGATTGACGTGTGGTTCTTGTGTGGTAGCGTATTAGAGTTTGGCTACTAGAAAACAAAGGTTAGAGACTAGTGCAAGGTACAATGGTGATGTCATGATTGCCGAACTCAATTAATTAATGTGCATTTTTGTTGCATTTGATAGTGATGTAAGCTGGAAACATGTCAAAACTTACTATTATGCCCATCCAAAGAGAGGGAAGGGTCTCAAAAAACATAAACCATACCTTACAACTTCTGTTACAATTTTGATCAAACACTAGATGTATGGTGTCATTATGAGACTAGATAGATAATGTGAAATAATATCAGTCATTGATATGAGTTGTGTAGATGGTGATGTGTTTATATTAAAGGTTGACCGTATCACTATTTGATACCATTACGACACTAGATGCATGGTACTTCAATGATACTAACTTTTGTTATCATATGTTAACACTTTGTGCCGTCCCATGCACTCTCATTCATTTTTCTATGGGAAAAGACATTTTGTTAATTTTGTTTGCTTCTTGCATTATAAAAAGCAACAGACAAATTATTAGGTCTAAACCAATTATTTGTTACAACCATGAAACGGACAGGACACTTGGAAACAAAAGAGCCTGCTAATTAGGCCTAAAATTTGTCTCTCTAACCACTCTTGTGAAGTTTGCACACGCATGCAACTGTATATTTAGATATATATATTGTGTGTGTGTGTGTGTGGAGTTAGTGGACCATCATCATACGATTTGATTAGATATTTATTATTTTATATATGTAAAGGTTACTGTTCTTGAATGAACAATGTAGGGACTTATTGTCGTCATATCTAACAAGTGAAGATAAAATTATCAGTTTATCTTTTGATTTTGAGTGGTTCAAATGCAATTCGCTCGTCCTACACATTTGTTTGGACTATTTTGAAGATGAGACGAGTCTGGTTTTGGGGTCAACTGGATTATTTGATCCGCCTTTATGAATTGTGTGACTAAACGTTGGTTTTCAGTCATTGGTCCCCTTTCGATTAAGACTGTTTTATCTTTTCTTTGACTAGTTCAGATGCAGTTCGAGGTGCGAGATTTTGAATGTGATGCGGGAATATAGTGTTGCTATTTATTTAGTCTAGAGATACATCTATAGTTGAATTCAGATAGACGTACGCTTCAGCTTCTAAGAAGAAAGTCCAATCTAAACTGATTATACATTTTGTGATAAACAAAACTAGGCAACCAATTAGGGGGCTTATAGCATCAGAAAAGGATGCCCCAGTAATATGAGTTTTGATTCACCCATAAGCCTAAAAATGAGAAAGAACGAAAACAGTTGATGAGATCCACCAAAGTGCTCTGTTTTGGACTTTTGGGTTGACCTTAAAGTGAGATACCGACTGTGACAATACTCGAGAAAAATCAAAAGAAAGTAGAGATGGAATAGGAAATAACATCACCATGCAAATGGAGGGAAATTCATTTTATTATAATTCAAAGATCCTTGTAAAAGCTTGTTCCCCCTACACTGAGTGGGGATGGCCGGTGGGGATGGACTTGTAAATTGTAATGTAGCGCACCGCCAAGGGTAAAGTTTCGAGGTTATCTTTGTCAGGTTTCTTTTCAATCTAGTATGATCTTATTACTCAGTAAACTAAAAGTTATTCAAGTCTGCATGGAGCTTAATAGATGATATGAACTGTTTAAATTAGACCTAACTAAATCACTTCTCTTGGCTCAATCCGATCTTCTCTCCGGACCATCGGGTTTGGTGCGTATTGATGGTTTACCCATACACCGCCAAGGGATTTGGAGGTGGGATTGTGAGAAAGATTGTGGGGAAAGAGAGGCCGATTGAAAATGTTGTGCAATTATTGAGGGTCCTACCACAAGAAACTTTTGACATGCATGAGTGCTTACTTTTGGTTTGTGGTGTATATAAGCAAGCAAAAACATATGTGGGAAGGAAAGAATGCGTGGATTCAAAGCTGACTTTTAAGAAAAAAAAAAAACATGGATTCAAGCAAAAGGAAAGAAATTACACTTGGGAGCAAGTATTGATGGTCAAGCATCTCCAAAACTTCAAGCTTTTGAGAGAGGCAAACCTAATCTAAAACTTAAATGATCACACCTTTAATCCAATATTCGAATAACAAGTTACTTTTTAAACTGGTCGGTTTGTTTTAACGATAAAAAATATTCATATACTTTATTAGATTATATATGATCTGATAGAAACATAATAATTGAAATTATACTATTAATGAGAAATAGTGCCTCATTTGCACTTTGATATTTGAGACAAATACTAATTTTTCGAGTCCGGTAAAAACTTTCATTAGTGAATTATGATATATTTATGCATTTTCTTTTACTTGATTCAATTTTTCCTTTTAGTTATATAAGCATCACAGCCCCACTTGTTTCTTCCGAAAGAGGCTTAAAGAAGGCTGAACTCTGAATATAAAGCTACAAGTTTGGTGACCCATCATGATATGGTCTTATGAAACATAATGTATCTTTGAAGAAAGCAAAAGCTGGCAAAATTGTCTCAATTAGATGACCATATATACCTGTTTTAAATAAATGTCTCCGAGTTTTATAAATGAAGTGATTCAATGTGAAAATCTAGAGTCATTTTCTAGCATGCACGCTATTATGAATTAAACATATAATCTTGTACGTTCGGTAGGATGCAGTGGATAATACGCTGAATAAGATTTTTACAATTTTCTTATGTTTTAATAATGTTATTTCGTGAAATGCCATAAAGTTCACTTGACCAAACACGACGAGTCTTCTCCATGACAAAAATACCCCACTTTAATTTCCTTAATTAAAAAGTTGCATTCATTGAACTTTTCCATGGAAGGGTTACTTTTAGGCCTTGCAAAAAGTGCTTTGCTTTTTAGTGCCTCCATATCTAGATGATGCTTACCATTGTTAGCTCCCGTTTGTTTCTTTCCTTCTCCCCCTTTAGAATCTGCTTTCATTCATTAGGTGACACAAGGCATCAATGGAAGGTTCATATTATCATAGTTTTTGGCCTATAGATTATAGCCCTTTCCCCACTTCTTTACATCCATTCTTTGTTCATTCTCATTTTGATCAAGTCTTGTTTGGGGCTACTTTGGAGTGTGTTAATAACATAGCTCGAGTCTAAGTTACGCATTCAATACACTTTTCAATCGTACGCATGCCTAAAATTTCAATGACTTTCACATAGGAGTGGTCAATCTATTGAAGTATTTCGTGAAGTATATGCTTCAATAGTCCAAAGTCTAGAGAGTTAGCAACGCCGTCTTCCATAGTTTGTGTGTTGTTGCAGAATGAAATTATTGGTTTTGGACAGTGCTTTCTTACAAGTTTTTTTTTTAACAACTGTGTGGTTCTTAATAGGAATTCAATATTAGTTCTATAGAAAAACTACGCATTCAATACACTTTTCACGTCCATGTCAAGTTTAATTATTCGTCGCATGCATGCTTAAAATTTGAATGGCTTTCACATAGGAGTGGTTAATCTATTGAAGTATTTCGCAAACTATGTGCTTTAATAGTCCAAAGTCTAGAGAGATAGCAATGCGGTCTTCCATAGTTTGTGTGTTGTTGCAGAATGAAATTATTGATTCTGTAGAGTGGTTTCTTATATTTTTTACAACTGTATGGGTTCCTTAACAGGAATCACTATTAGTCCCATAGAAAAACTCTTGTGATAGATGCACAAATTTATGTTTTACAAGCTTGTATGTTTTGAGACTTTGAGTTGTGAAGTTATGGCAGCCCAAAGTGGAAAAAAGTCCAGTATTCCATGGAATACTAAACTTTGTACTCCTGATTAATCCGGGACCTGTATGTGGATTCAAGGACCCCAATTCGTTATTTAATTTGGGCCCTGAATCTCACATGTAAGTATCTGATTGGCCGGAAGTATCGAGTGCTCAGTACCACTGAATTTTTTTCTTAAGTCATTAAGGTGAAAAGGTTTTGCATCTCTTGAGAGTACTATAAAAGACATACTTTTAAGAACTTGGAAATTTCCCTTTTTATAAAGATAAAAACTTCCCTTTCTATAAAGCTATTTTTTGGTAAAGTAAAGCCCTTTGTTCCAATTTCAAGACTGCTTTTCCTAATCATAGACTGCACATGCAGAAGAAAATCCTTTTTCATGCATGGCACCATGGTCCAGATTCATATTCTATGTAAGACTTTGATGTGGCCAAGTGTTTCTTGGTGTGTCAACATCTTAATTATATTATATTTTAATCCGGTGCTTTTATCGAGGTACGGAGATCGCTTAGGCGACTGTGATTGGTTCTTCGTAGAACTGAAGAGACCATTGTTCATAAAATGGAATAAGCAGAACGCATTATAAGAGTATATTAAAGAAAACGTATAGAAATATAAAAAGTGATTCATGCAGTTAATTCTAAATTTTTCAAGCACAAAACTTATGACTTGTTGATAGAAAACCGATCTCTAATTCATGATGGCAGGAGTTGTAATGCCTACTATAGAATTAGCCAAAGAATTCCCGTTAAACGTCCCCACCTTCCATTAAAACCCGCCCAATATATCCGAAACCCGCCACACACATATTTTTGCTGCAGAAGGAGAGAGGGGCGTCTAATGTGAATATGAGCTCATATTAGTGGCGGACATTATAACACGTGTCTCAAGGGTGAGATTTATAGATAATGTCCCTCAAGGTGCAATCATATCAAGGCTGATGTTGATATACTGTTGAACCCCAAATTGCAAATGTACAGTTCACAGAACTCATCAAATGGGACTTCTTGTGAGCCATGAATCAATGTTTATTGCATGAATAAGGGTAAGCACAGTGTAACATTAATGGGAGGAATTTGCCTTTTTTTTTTTTTTTTTTTTTGCAAAGGGAAAAATAGAAATCACCCAGTGTAATAAATTCATGTTATATTTGAAGTACTTTTGAAAGCTGAAAATAAGGAAACAAAATTATTATGATCATATAGGGGAAATGCCAAAACAAAATTGCCTGCTTTCTTTGACTCAGAAGTGTCCAAAAACTATTCCTTTATGGATTAATTTGGTCCCATTGCTTTAGATTTTTCACCAGTTCAGTAACAGGAATCTCATAATTGGAATTGTGGGGGCGGACGTAGGGTAGTGTGGGGTTAGTACAGAAGAAAAGAAGATTTCAGAGTCCAAACATCATAAAGCTTGAAATCCCAAAATCTAAAATAGGTTTGGCTTTTAAGTGTTGGAAACAAGTAAAGCTTAGAGCTTTCATTTAAATCTTGACATATAGAGGTGTGAAGATTGAAGTGGAATCATACGAGCCAGTATCCAAGGCGACTACTTTCGCTTTCTTTGATTTTCTTTTTCAAATACAATATGCAGTATACACAAACCGTGAACTTATAAACGACCCGATTATGTATGCAAACAACGCCTATTCATGTCACTCTTACATTCCAATATGTTAATGCTTAAACAAACAACACGGTTCTATTGAAATCTCAACTTTCACCTAAAAAATTAAGATGTTAATACTGTTATCAAGCTTTACAAGTCAAATTTGCTTTGTTATCCCTCTCCCCGGGGCCTATTTGTTGAGTTGGGGTGGTATGGAGGGGTGGGGCAAATGGCACAACCCCATTGATTAAGACAGCTCATGCAGATCGGAAGAGCACACGTGTTTTAAGGTTACTTATTGTCTATATCGTTCTACCATTCCTCAACAATTCAAAACATGACACCTTCATTCTTATTAGATGTTTATCAGCTCCCTAGTTTACCAAGAAAAGGTTAAAATTTTCTGTTTTGGATAAAACTATTTTCAGAACAAATACAAATAAGAGGCTTTTGTTTCTTTGCGACTACCGTCGGTTTCATTTTGTCAATCTTCTTTCTTTTCAACAAGAAAAATCAACTCCTTTTAGTATGAACTAATCACGGTACATTTCAGTTTCCCAGTAGATCGAACAGAGTAACAAAATAGAAGTATCGAACAGAGAAAATCAAGTGGACCAAAGCACACAAGTGCTTTAGTACATATAATAAAGCCAACACAAGACAATTGCAAGAAGAAAACTCCTTGAGTGAGCTGTGCAAAGACAAAAGAGGACATGTCTGTCTGTCACCTTCCATTGTTTAATCACCCCCAACATTTCTTTAATAAAGACATGTCCCTGTATTAATCAACAGCTTTAAAAACAATTCAGCAGGGTATAAAAGACTTTTTGTATGAAACCATTTTTTTACATCTCAAATCTGAAAAGAAAGTAAGGGGGTGTTTGATCCTCTTTATAATTTCTCTTTATAATCTCACATTTCACTGATTTGACAACTGATTTGACTACTTTTCATCTATAACCACAAATTTCAAATTTATATTAAATCTACACCACTCATTTCACCTCTTTATAATTTCTCTTTATAATTCAATTCCGATAAATAGCTTCAAACAACCCCTAAATATCAACCTGCTTACATGTGAAAAGACGTGTCGAAGATAAAGATTGTCATGCCCTTGCAAGACAATACACAGGTCCGACCAACAACAAACAATCGAGGTAAAGAGTGTCAAATTTACACCTAGAAGGCGATATTGAAACTTGATAATGCCATCACCAACAAAAAATCTCGAACGCTACACTAGCACGCGCCTACGCGCAAAAGATGGCCATGTTTGCTTTGAGTGACGGTTTAACGACGCACATTAAAGTAATATAATTAATTATTAAGACCCCTCAAGCAGAATTAAGAAAGCGTCTAAACTAATAATGTGGGGTTGGGGGTGGCCAATAGTACAAGTCCCATGTGATTAGATTAGGACAGGCTATTAAGAAATTAATCTGCCCCCAACAGCAACAAAATTCAATGTATTATAACACAAGTATTAGCATGCATAGGAATGTGATGCGCTGAGAAAAAAAGACTGGACAAGTATTAACAAATGCTAAAGCTAGTAGTAAAATAATGCAGACACCGGAATAATTAAATGGCAAGTGTAGCACAAGAGCGCGTTTTTCTGCAAATACATGTCTAGATGGAATTTTGGCCAACATCCCATGGCTAGGATCAGCACGATATCTATTCACAGAAACGCCATGTGGTGAGACGGGGCAATGGGAATACAGAGTTCAAATGAAAAACGCCAAATTCCAGTTTCAAAATGCAAGAGGAAGCAACAAGAATAGAGAAGTAAAGCCAAACTGGCGAAATCACAGGTCAACAGTACCCGCATAAAGCTAAATAGAACTTAAAGGAATCCATCTGCATAAGACAGAGTTTAAGTGATCATATAAAACAAGAGGCAGAACAAGGATAGATGGAAATGACAAACTTGTAATTAATGAAATGTCGGGACTCTTAGAAATATCATGAAACATGAGGATTAACAAAACAGAGTTTCAGACACAACCAAGATAGGAGATTTTAGGATAATATTCGTTCCACAGGCATCCAGTAATATATTTGTTGACAGAGAAGATGAGCCTAAAGAAGGGAGTTCACAATTTTGTCAAAGCCAACACCAATCTTTTGCATGGCAGAAAAGGGTATCCAGATCCCACAGTACGATACAATGTTCATAAACTATCCTACGAAATCACAAATGAAGACTCAGCTAAAGGGTTAACCCATCTAGCTTTTCCTGTTCTTGGATTCAGAAACAAATTTCAGTGCAATGGTTACAAACAGAACTAGAATCAATTGATGAGCTTCACCATATGGTAACAACCGTTTAACAAGAGAAAATGAAATAACGTAGCCGTATTAGAACATCCAGTACTATAATGCTGGTACATTTAAAGTTGGAAACAATCTGCCTAAGCCACATATAATATAGCAAATGGGAATTTCAGGCAAGAAATTGCAAAATGATCAAGGGATTAAAAACAGTGAGCTGTGGTTCCTAAGGCACCTTAGCAGTAAGTCTGAATCGAGAAATCTACTAATAATTTTAGCATCTCCAAGCCGATGCTGAGATCAGCTCCTTCCGTTGCCAGCAAAGAACAAGTGAAGACTGCCTTTTCTCCACATTGAATCCCCGCACCGGAGTCCTCTTCACTACACACTCAGCTTGTGATTCTGTGAAATTGCTAAATGTTATGGGGGAGAATCCAGATGACAAAAACAAAGTCCTCCAATGCTGTGTCTTTTCAGGTGCGCGAAACCGCCCCATTACAATTTTCTCTATTCCTGGCTGAAGCAAGAACCTTTCAATCTTTTGTAGAGCATCCATATTCACATTGACAGCATCTAGAGACTCAAGCAGGTTCGAATAGGATTGAAGAGCATGAATTAAATGGTTGGGAAACGGCAAGTCAATCCTATCGCATCCTCTGTCCACAGAAACCACAATCTTTGGTGCCAGATGCTTGACAAACCGAAGTACCAACGGCACTGACAACTGATAACTGGCAAGAGAACCAACGGGGAGATTCACTGCTATTGCTTCATTCTCTGATACTTGAAAAGGCAGAGACCATGAACCAGAATTCAGAGAATCAATACTCATAACCTCAAACTCAAGCACAACGTTGATTTCATTGGCAAAATGAATTAGATTTTCTCGAGTAAGGCTGAGCTCGAACTGATCATGGGTTGAGGGAGAGGTAAATGCAGTGATTTTAAGAGACGGTGCACCCTCGCTCCTTAATGCAAGTTCCTGCATAAGTGAGGCCCATTGCCCACCATACCCAATATCAAAATCCACAATATGAATTTTATCAAATCCTTCCAACACTTCGAGGAGGGCTTGGTGAGGTAAAATTGGCAATTGTGTAGATTCGATATCTCAGAGAACGATTTGTAGGCACCAATCTTGAAAATGAGACTAAAAGGTGACGCAGTGGCGGTCGAGGGGATGGTGTTGTTGTTAGTCTGGATAGTCAATTGCAAAGCCTCCTTGCAGTAGAAAGCAGCCCTATGGAAAGGCTTGCCAATGGGAGAGAGCTGGTGATTGAGCCGCGCCAATATCTCTTGTGCGAGTACTGGATTCCCCATCTGGACCATCTCAGTGGCCTTGTAAAGCTGATCAATTATCGCCTGTTGTTGCTGTTGCTGATGGACATAAGCTAAATCATCCCCACCCATTTTCGGCCTCGGTCCTGGCACCATTGCTCCGGTTGGCCTTTGCTGCAGATAATGGGGAAGTAACTGAAGCTGATGGGGAAGGTTCTGAGGCATTGGCTGTTGATGCTGGAGTTGTCTTCCCATCAACATCTCTTGCCCCGGAACTGGAAACGGGCCATCTCCGGCGTATCCCGGGTTGTGTCTTTTGGCCTGCGGTGGCATGAAAAGATTCTGTTCCTGCTGGTGGCCATATGACAGAGGAAAGAAAAAAGATGGGTTTGGGGGATGTTGAGTTTGGTGCTGGTTCATCAGCAACTGTGGGCCGTAAACTGGAGGCTTCAATTCTGCAGAATCAAATGCAGTGGCAACGGGTCCGAGATTGTTAGACACTGAAGAAGAAAACATGTTATTATGAGAGTTAGGGAACTTGGAATTATTATTGGAATGATTTGAAGATGAATTTGACAATAAACCAATCTTTTCAGGGTTGGATCTGTTGTTGGGGGAAGTAGAGTTATGAATAGTAGGAGAAACGGTAGATGTAAAATTAGAACCAAACTGACCAACTGTATCTGCACCAAGAGCTTGATCCACCACCCCAAAACCGGCGTTGAAGTCTAGCTCCGCCGTGGGCGGCGGCGCAGTCCCAAATTGAAGAACCTTGTTCAGACTACCCATATCCGGGTCATCCACGTCCCCCATGATCCACCGCATAATGGAGTGTTCTTGGCTTGGAGAGGCAACCCCGGACTCCGACAACACGCTCTCCCACTCGTCCATTGCACATTTTCCAGCGGTGGTTCCCGTGGTGGCAGTTCCAATCTCAAGAGATGGAGGAACAGGCAGTAACTCAGTAGAATCAACTCCCATATTGGAGCTGGTGGCAGTTGTAGAGTCTTGCTGCCATTTCAAGGATGGATTTTTCTCGTTGTTAACTGAAACCGCCGCCACCCCGGCCGTATCAGTGGAAGCAGCACCACCACCAGCTGTGCCTCCTCCGCCCCCACCTAAAGATGAAGACAGCGTTGAAGAAGATATAGCCCTGCTGGGACTCCTTGCAATATCAAGTACAGATGTAGGCTCGCTAGAGCTGCTATTCAAAACACAAATTTCCTTCAAATTATTGCCCTCCCAACAAGAGGAAATAGCCCTAAGATTATTATCGAAAACAACCTCAAAATCCACCCCCTTCCCCTCACAATCAAAGGGTAAGGGCATCCCCTTCATCTAATAATCAAACCCACAAAATCAATTCCTCCCTCAAAACAAGAAATCGAAAACCATACACAAAAACCCCCTTGAAGAACTCAGAGAACACTTCTTGGATCCAGAAACTCAGTAATACAGATATACATACTTACATGCATGTATGTATGTATAAATTTCAAGATTTACTGCTATTCTCCAGTGCCTAGTTATATATTTTCTTGTTAATCTAAAGATTTTTAAGGAAAAGAAGGCGGAAAAAATGTATCTAGAGAAGAGAATGGCTACGGAGGAGAAAAATGGGGTTGCAGGGTAAAGTTTTCTTCTTCTTTTCTTGTCTAGTCCATATAGACTCTCTTTGTCTTGTGTTCTTTGCCATGGATGCGTGCAATATAAAAAAGTAGTAAAGTGCCCCCCCTCCATCCATAGCCCCCCTTCTCTCTCTTGATTTTCATTTTTTTTTTCTTTTTTCTAATTTAGTTTCAACCATTACAAGAAGTTACAATTTGTGTGGTTTGTCTGTAGACGAAGTTATCTTTGGAGCTAGGGTATGTTCTGTCGTTGTCCTGTCCCCATTTGCAGCTATGGCGCGTCCTTCTCCAAATCATTGGTTTAAAACCGGTGGAATATTGAAGTTACTATAATATATGCATTCAACTAATGGTTTCTGACATACTCTGTTTTAAGTCGAGGACAAGAGTAGAAATAAAAGATTTTATAAAAATTTCCCTATAAATAGTATTTTCCGTGTTGATTTTCAGCTTGTTTATAATTCACGAGTAGCTTAGTTCGATGTATAAGTCTATGAAACTCAAATTTGTTTCTATAGTTGGAACATTAAACTCGAACAATTTGTAGAGAAAGACGTTTATGAGTGAACATGTACGAAATCCAAAAGCTTTCTATAGCTCAAGATGATTGTTCTAGCATTATGGAAAGTGTCAAATCTTGCCCCTTTTTTAGCATCGAGATCAATTTGCCGTTTCATTGATATATTAGGGACCATGCTATATTGATCGTCCGTTCTCCCACATTAGGAGTATGGTTTCATAAAAAAAATTTCTAATGTGGGGGAAAAAATTAAATAAAAACTCACATCAATGGTTCCATAAGAGCATTTCAACAATTTTTCTATGAAACCCAACTGGGTTTCTTTAAGCAACCAAGGATCCATATGGCAGCCAACACATCAGCCAACACGCTTGGGGG
>CAVNYN010287804.1:0-12786 GCA_963692815.1 Nyctanthes arbor-tristis | reverse complement strand
CCCCCCCCCCCCCCAAATTTTGTTTACCCACCCACCTACCCCACACCTCCACCATGCACGACGGTGGCCACCAGTACAACAACACAGAAACACCTCATTTGTATCTGAAGAATCTCAACGTAATATCAGTCCTCGGCCGTGGGGCAAAAGGTGTGGTGTTTTTGGTTCAAACAGAAAAAAAGGGGGGATTTTGCTTGCTTTGAAAGATATATTGAGATCTCTGATTGAGAAGAAACAACTACCCCAGATCAATAGATACAGAAGAATTTGCTTCAAGAGAGAAGTATTGGACTCTTTGAATCATCCCCTCTTGCCTAAACTTCATGGGGTTTTACAAACTGAAACGATTGTTGGATATGCAATTGATTACTGTCCAGGACTCGATCTACATTCTTTGAGGAAAAAACAAACTGAGAAGACCTTCTCCGATGAAATTATCAGGTGATCTATTTCTTTCGCTTCTTCTGCAGTAAAACATGGGATCACTCTGTTTAGCATTTCAAGTTTGACTGAACTTCTTTGGGTTTTGTTTTCCAGATTTTATGCAGCAGAATTGGTGTTAGCATTGGATTATCTTCATGGGTTGGGCATTGTTTACAGAGACTTAAAGCCAGAAAACTTGTTGATTCAGGAAAATGGTCACTTAATTATAGTAGATTTTGATTTGTCAACAAAACTCTCTCCAAAATCAGCACAAATTCGTTCTTCCGCAAGCTCTTTGCCCAAAATGGAGCCATAAGCATGCCTGGTTATTGTGGGAAAATTTAAGGGGAAAATGAGGAGGGAAATAGAGTAGTGCTACGAACATTGTATTTTGTCTATATACAGACCGGTTATTGTGCCTCCATATATATGTGGCGCTTATCTATGTTACAACCACCCCGCCTCTCACTTGTGAAACCCAACATGGATGTATGCCACATACGCATGCATGCTCAATACAAAATAAAATTTTCAAATAGTGTTATTCATCACCATTAGTGATGATGACCATTCATATGTGACATTAAATTATAAATGTATTTATATGAATTATAAATTTCACTCAACTTATCATTTAATACCACAACACTGACACATAGGATGATAATCATTTATTGGTAGTGATGAATATCATTATTTGAGGAGATAGGTAAAAGAGTGGCCAAATTTGACCCCTTCTTTACGTTTTCCATCCCAAACCTCTCAACACATGGTTTTTTATATCATAACATTATTTCTTTACGCTTTCCATCCCAGACCTCTCAACAAATGGTTTTTTATATCATAACATTATTTGACATTGTAGGAAAACACTCAAATTTGAGAAGGGCCAAAAACTTGTGGAAAAACTCAAGGAATGGCCAAATTTGATTCCCGGGCTTTTCCACCCTCAAGCACTTCCAATGTTAGAGGGGGAAATATAGAGGAAAAAATTAAAGGGTAAATGGCACACTGGAAATGCTCTTTTAGAGCACTTTCAATATTGGAAGAAAAAAACAAAAGGAGAAAATTCTAAGGGGAAAATTTTAAGGAGACAAAACTCATTTTCAAATAATGTGTAGAGAGAAATTTTAGGGAAAAGTTTGATTAAAGGTTTCTGAATTTTTTAAAATTCACATTACTTGAAATTAAAAAAAAATGCTATTTGTACATATAATGTGTGCAAATTTTGTACATACCTTTATGAATTTATACACAACTTCAAAAGTTATCATTTTAAGAAAGATGAGGCCAAGAACATTTAAATAAATACACATGGATGTGTGCAAATTTGACATAAAGCCAGAAGAGGGGGAAATGACAAAAATTTGGACATCTTAAGAAGTTGGAAATAGCTAAAAGAGGGGCCAATTTAGCTTTTTGCCCTTAGAAATGTAAAAAATGTTCTATCACTATATGTTTGCCTGACATTTATACGATGTGTCAAATGACACGCATATGGCATGTCACATAGATATCTAGCGGCATAATGTGTGTCAGTAGATCATGGCTTGTTCCCCTTTTCCCTATACATTATTTAAAATTTAGAGGGGCAACGCTGGAAATGCCAAAAACCAAATTAAGGTCCCCCAAAGCCAAGCATTATTGAGGTTAAAAACCTATTTTTTGGGTGAATAAAACTTAGTCGAGTGGATAAACGCATTTATCTTTTGCCCCTTGATTTTTTCATTAAGGGAACTAGATCCTGAATTTATAGCGAGGCAAGAAGTACACATTAGATTCTGAATTTATAGGGAGACAACAAGTACACATGCCATAAACTGCTATAATTTTTAATCTAACTTACAAGTCAATTAAATTTTTATCGATATACTTTTCCTCTAAGCTATTATTGTAACAAAATTAATATTGTGGCCTTAAAAAGATACAAAAACCAAAATAGAGATTTTTGTGGTTTAAATTACACATTAAATGCATTTGTATCATTTTTAAACTATCGAAAAAGGAAATTATGCTTCAAAGACTTCAACAATATTTTTAACGTTCTTGTCTTTTCTTAGAAATAGAAAAATGTATATCCTTAATCATAGAAGGAACACACACCTGAGTTAATGTTTCTTAGCTTTGAACTATGCAAAATAGCTCCCATTCACTCTTTTAATATGCTTTTGCATGTTTTGAAAGATGAACATAAAACGAGGAAAAACAGACATGTACATATGTACAACCAATTGTCTATTAAGTGTGCTAAACTTTTGATATAACAAACAAGTATGACGAACTATAAATCGCAACTATTGTATCATATGTTAACTCGGGCAGAACTCACCCTTCCTTGATGCTAGAATCATCATGTTCGACATGTTGCATTTGGTTTCTTGTGTTTTGAAAAGTAAAATAAATAAATAAATAAAAATAATTCTTTCTCCATGTCATCAGATAACTAATTTTTATATCCAATTATTTTATTTCCACAATATAATTCAAAAATAAAAAAGCAATATATATTATATAAAGTTAAAAACTATAAAGTTGACTTGAAAACAATAATTTATTAAATTGTCATATTAGAAAATGGCGTCCAACGTGGACCTATTTAACATTATTGAAACAATAATAAGTACAACTTGTTAAATTAATAAAAGTAGAGCTGAAAATTATAAAGGAAGAATTGATTAATAAAATAATTAGTTTGTTGACATAAAAATTTAAAAATCTATATTCATTATATGACATTTTTTGCACCTAACAAATCAGTAATGCAAAGTGTTCATATGACTTTTTATATAGTCATATTTATTATATTAAAATATCTTTAAAAAATTTTAAATTAACTACTACCTAAAAACATTTAAAAATTTAATAATTAAAAATGTTACAACAATTTGAAAACAAGCTAATTTATTTGATATTTTATAAAATAAAATGAACAATTCTGCACTAGAAAGTAGGAACGACTATTAGTACATTTTGTGCTCAACAATGTATCATGTCAGCTTCGACTAATTACTTGAACTAAAAGGGAAGACAAATTTACTTCTTTTTTAATTCATATTGTAAGAGGCGGAATTTACATTTAGCTCTACTCTCATGATTAAAGTATTATGTTAGAATGTTTTGAAATTATAAAGAAGTTTTGGTAGTATTATTTACTTGTTATATTTAGATTTTTACTATAAAAGTATGTTTTTTGATGTTCGTATAAAGAAATTTTTTGATATAGACCAATCTCTTCTCTTAATAATGAAAGGTTTGCGATAAATAATAATCAAGCAAAACGAGTAAACATTAAGAACATGTGTTGATACAATTAACATGGAGTCTACCAAACAAAAAATGTTGTGTGAAAGTAAATTAACCTAGGAGTGTGTTTGGTTACCAAATATTTTCCAAACTGTGTTTGATTACGATATATTTTTCATGGAAAATGGGGTTTTTTATTTAAATTCCTACTTTTGTGGTGCTTGATGGATATTTTTCAGGATAAATATTTTTCATCTTTTGGTCACTTAACCACATTTTCCTTGAAAACAAGGAAAATATTTTCTTATAGGGGTGCGTAGGTTTTTTATTTTCTGCGTAATTCACATTTTTTTGAGGAATTTCACTTTTAATTAAACACCTTAAAATTTATTTTTTATGAAATTCAATTACCGATAATTCAATTAATAAGAAAATATTTTGTTTAATAATAACATAAATATGTACTCAAAAAGTTAAATAAATAAATGAGAGCTGCACCTGTTTACAAATACATTTTAATGGTAAATAAGAGAGATAATCAGTGGAATTGAATGGTGAAGATTCATTTATTACATGCGAGTCTCAGAATATGTATGAATATGATTGATTTGATTAATTTATATTTATATAGAAATGGTTTGCAAACATAAGTCACGTTGTTGTTCGTATTTGCAATATTGCCACCTGAACCTTGAGTGAAGTCACGTGCGGAGAAAGCGCGTTCAGTGTTGGATTTATGTGCTTTTCTTGCGTAGTTTTCTACAGGGACCAATCATACAGTGGAAGGATGAACTGGCAAAATTCGTGTCCTTTCAAAATTACCCTTCCCCTTTGTCCAATAGTTGGGTCATCTAGCATTTAAACTCAAGGTTAATTTTGTTCTTTTACCAAAATATTTTTTTATATATTGGAGGAATTTTAGACACTCATCATTTGAGTTGTCACTCTTAAATTTTTTCTTATACCAAAACATTAGTATATAAGATAATAAGATTAGCGCAAAAAATGTTTGTAATACGATTGATTAATGGGACAAGCTTTAAAACGTTGCAATTTTGTAGACTCAACATTCATGCATCTTGTTTTGTTAGGTTATGTAACTTTCTGAAGCATTGAAGATTTTTCATATTGTCATTTTCAAGAAATATCTTTTTCTTTCGTTCATTTTCAAAAGAAGAGTTAAAATGAAGGTTCTATCTTCCGTTCATAAAATTGCATGATCATGCTACGGTTACATATAAACTGTTTACAAAATATTTTATTTTATGCTATAATATGTGGTAGAAATATGTTTTCTTACTCATTATATATCACACACACTACCAATTCTCACAATTTGGACACATGGACACATTAACATGGTCTTTTCTCAAATTGCAAGATAATTTAGATCAGAATAGCTCTATTAATTAGATTTATGTATCAAGAAAGTTTTATATATTTAAAAAGAAAGAGCTTTGGGGCCCGGGGGGTTTGGAAAAAGGCTGCAAATGTGGGAAAATTTTCAAAATTAACCATTTGACTGAGCAAGGATTGCTTAACGTCAAGAAAGTATAAGCCTGTTTGACTTAATAAAGATGAAAAAAATTCAACCATTTACAAATTTACGAACATTATATCACTCTTAAAAAGCTTTTACACTATGACAATCATGTTTTAAAGTTTAAACATTTGAGTTGTCTAACAATTCCACATGTAAATTTTTTAATTATTTCCCATCACGTGTGTGAATCTAGCAAGATAACCCGCTGAACATATAGTAGGACATCAAAATTACTGAATTGTAGGTTTCTTTGCTTGTTAATGTTGAATCTAGCACATGCATTCCCGGTTTAGTTATTTGTAGAGCACACAAACTTGAATCAATGCGCTACGATAGTGATGGCGACGGGGTAGATTTGAGCGGGTCAGCCAACAATTTTATTGCTCTGCGAAAAAAATATATTGCTACCGTCACTGTCCCGCGATTCGCGAATTACGAAGTAAATCAAATCAAGGCGGATCGTAGAACAAATTGGACCAACTTATGGTATTTTACCTTAACAAACTCTAAAGAGTAGATTTCAAGAATATAAAAATAACACTGCATATAATATATGATATATATGTGTGTGTATAAAATTAACGGGACGGTCCGTTTACAACTTAAGATAAATGTACACTGTAAGATTGTTTTAACTAGTTCTTTGTCAAATCATACGCTAGTAAAAAAATTGCAAAATCTAGTCCCATAATATTTAACACCGTGCTATCTTTATCCTGAGTATTTTTTTTGGGTTAACATTATTATCTTCAACCTTTCGTTAACTATTGTTCATCATCCCCATCAATAGTAATAGCTTCCGCCTTTTTTTCTTGTTAAACAAGACTAAATTGCAAAGTTTACTTGGGCATTTCAAATTAAAAATTATGAAAAAGACAAATAAATGAAATTGGGTAAATTGTGCATGCAGTCCTCAACATCGATCCTTCTAGCATCTTTTTTACTAGGTACTCTTTAGTTTCCCCATTCTCAAAGCCATCGGTAAGACTATCCATTTGTGCAAAAAGTGTCGGATACAAGAAATTGTTCATGAAGATGACCAAATAATTAATAAATATTTGAAAGTAACATTGTCAATCAAAAGAAAAAAATGATGCAAAGAAAGAAAAGAAATGTTATAAGAGGCAACAATGATCACGTTGGAGACTATACATACAATTTTGCACTTAAAAACTTCATTATGATTTTTTGAGGGGGGCACAAAATCAATATAATTGAGTATTTACTATTAATTCATCATGCTTCCAAGTTTCTTATTTCAATTTTAGCCAAGTTCATTGTATTCACTTGTATAGCCCTCATCACGCACCATGATTGTTGACCAATTCATAGGTAATTAACATCCAATTTTTGTAAAACAAGATGCAAATTATATGAACGTCATAAAGATATATATGAAATGATCACAAATTTAATTTTAGTATGTACTAGATAATAATAATTGTAAAAAAACTATGTGGAGTATAGATGCATCTAACACAGTGTATGCATGCAAAATATTGAAGACAAAAGTTCGTATTGTATATGTACACTATATATACACCAGATAACTGAAGCAGAAGAAAATCAGCTATGATATTGTGATCAGAACATGTTTAGTGCATTAAATCGAATAAGATAACACAAAATTAAAAAGAAATGCGGATAATTGAATGTTATGAATTATTGATGAGTTATATTCTACACAATATAATTCAATATGTAATGTACGGATTTGTTTTGTCATCAAGACAAGATTGAATTTTTTAAACAAGGGTTTGGACATGCTTAGGTTTCAAAAATATAGTTTAGGACAAAAAATGATTGGGATTTTGTTGCTATAAAGGTTTATTTATTTCCTTGCTCCATGTGATGGGTAACAACTCCTTCCTTTCCAACTCAATTCCTCTTTGCTTGCCCCCCACTTTTTAATATTGGGCAGAATTAAGGGTACGTAGCATGTTCTTTTCTCTATACTCAAGAAACCCTATTTCTCAAGCGAAATGGACAATACAAGAAACCTTCTTCTTCACCATCATTTCCAGAAAGAGACCACATGTAGATGAGCAATGCCCTGAGAATAATAATTACTAGTAATAAAATTCCAATATATATTTACAAATTTATTAATCTATATATGTTTCATTGGCTTCCAAGTACACTTGGCTAGGACTTGATTTATTTAGCTAAGTATAGTTGAAGTAGTTTTTATCCATCCAATCTTAGTTTGACGTTTAGAGAAGTCCTTAAGAAAACTGCTCTTTTATTCCAAGTGTTAAATGCAATATAAAAATGTTCTGTCAGACTTATATGCAAAAGAGAAAAATGAATCCTTTTCTTAGCAGTGTGCAACTTTTTATAACTACCAACTAACGTCTTAGTGATTTTTATGTTTTATTTTTTTAAAGCTTTTTGAGCCAAATATTGGGTGGACGTGGATCTTTAACTTGGTATGCCGTGGCGGCGGTTAACAATACAAATCCATTCCGGTAGTTTTGTGATAAAAGAATAAAAGATGATAATTAATTATACTAATGTGCTCTTTAGATTTGGAGTTAAGGAAAGAATCCTTGTAATCTATGTAACTGCTTGTAATTAATTATACTAAAAAAAAAAGATTTTCTTTTTAGTTTGAATTAAATAATGAAGTAATACAAGATCCAATCAAAACTTATCTTCATTGACCGTTGATTTAATTGGATTGATCATCAAAGACTTTAAGGTGATGAAAGACACACACAAAGAAAAAAGAAAAAGAAAAAGAAGAAAGAGTTGTTAGAAACATTCCGGCTCAGAAGCCAACTGTTGATCCAGGCATGGTTGCTCCATAGTTGAAATTAATTTGAAAATTACACAACTTTACTTGGATTTTAGTTGGAAATATTTGCTTCGGTCGATTACATGTAACGTATTGGTGTACATTTTTGCTCCTCTCTCCTAATAATTGATGAATATAATTCAACTTAGATCTACTTCACACATGTCTTCAAGAAAAATTTCTATATCGTGAATAATAAGTTCACATACATGAAACATAAACATTAAATATATATATATATGTATATATTTGATACATGAATTGAGAAACTTTACAGGTGGTGTGTAACACACACGTTTGTTTAGTTACTTTGAAATCTATCTAGGAGATCACGGTAATCATGAGTTCTATAGGGATTGAATATAACAAACCTTTTTTTGTTGGTTGGAAAATCGACCTTCAAAGTTGGTTGATTAGCTTTTTTTTGAGAATAATTACTTGTATGCATGCAATTTAAAATTAATTATTATGCTCACCATGTAATAATCCCACTAATTATTCCATAATAATAAAGTAGAAAAAGGCTACCAGAAGAACAAATTCCAAGTGCACTAATATATTACAGTAATAACAAATTTGATAGTGTAGCAGATTAATTGGACTGTGTGCTAGAGGAAAAATAAATTAAAGTCAAGCTCGTTTCTTTTATTCTCAATTCTTAATTACTTTCTTATACAAAATAGTCTAGTGAGCGGAAAGAGATAAGTTATCAAATTATTACGTGTGGACTTTTGTAAATATGAAGCACGTCTTGAATCTCTTTATAAAGAGCAAGACTATTCCCGCTTATCCATCGTAGAATTAGTTTATGGTTTTTTTCTTTCTTTCTTTCTTTTTTTTTTTTTTTTGCTTGCAAACAATTAGTTATAATGATTTTTATTTATTTATTTTTATAAAAAAATCATTTTGTTCCCCGTAAAATTGAAAATTAATGGAAGGAACCGATTTTAACCCGTTCTCCTTTTTCTTCATTCTCAAGACTTCATTGATGGCCCATGGATGAAGATATTTCAAGTGAAAAATATGGGCACGAAATGAATTCTTAATTATTGAAGCAATTGACAATGATAGCACCAAAATAACAAATAACCATTTTAGACACCCTTTCTTCGGTATTCCCTAAAAAGAACTATGGCAATAAGCGGACATAACTCATAAATCGAATTACGAGGCATATGGTTAATTTATCAAAAATTCTCAAATACTTCTAGAATACTAAAGATTTAATATTTCTAACAAATGAGAATTAAGACAAGTAGATATATAATGTAATAATTTGGCTACGCCATCCCCCAACCTCAAGATTTGGCCTCTGTGCCACGCGACATAACCTAGCAGTCCAAACCAATGGCTAACATATTGTCCCCTGGAGTTGTGCTCCAAAGAGGATTTCGAACACATCCTCAAGATTCAAACTCACTGTCGATGAGAAATTTGATTAGAAACGTGGTAAGTAGTGGTGTAGTCAACTTATTGCACCCTGAAGTTTATGACTAAACTATTTGTATAATTTTTCTTTCTTTTTTTTAAATTTACAAGTAGAATTTGAAAAATAATAATTGGGCCAAAGGGGGGCCTACGCCTTTGGCTACGCCTCTAGTGGTAACGAATCCATCAATTATGATGATCAGTTATAAATACACACATGGCACACTAATAATTTGACACTTCATTTGATGATAGGTGTTAAGTTGTGAAAGTGTCATGTAGTCATTTGTAACAAACTAGTTACATAATGTGCGTTGCATGTGTTGTAAAGTTAGTTTGAAATATATTTGTAAACAAAAAATTAAATATTACTTCAAATAATTAATGAAGTAAATTTTAGCAATTGAATTACCGTCAAAATCTATAATTCTGAAATATTATTTATAATATATTACTCACTTGGAAATCAGAACGGTTACTACGTTGTCATACGTTATAATCTTTAAGAAAATGTTTAATTTATTTTCTTGTATTTCCAGTAGCAAATTTTTCTTTTAATATTTTTTTTTTTTGTATTTGGACATGTTTGTATATGTACTTCCATGAATACGCGGTACAAGAAATAAGTGAAATTGAGGCGACATTTGTCGTTTCTAAAGGGCCGAAAGTCGCCTCTATTGATAAATTGCAGCGACAAAGTCGCCCCAATGAGGTCGTTCCTACAGGACCGCTGTAATTGTTCTATAGGAGTGGACAGCCTATAGAAACGACTTTGTCGTCCCTATAAGACGATCTACAGAGGTGACATGTCGCCCCTATATATCAATTATGGTTTATAAAAAAAAAATCTATAGAGACGACTAAGTCACCCCTATAGATCAATTAAAAAAAAAACAGTGTGCACCTGCCATAAATTTCCAAGCCAAAGTTTGTCATCATTCTCTTACACATTGCAATCCCACATTTATTGCAATTTACAAACACAAAGCTAACCTAAAAAATATTAATGGCAATAGGATGAGGGAAAATAGCAACGGGAGGATATATGATTAGCCTCTTGTGAGCCCATGAAAGAAAAAGAAAAGAAGAAAAAAAGAAGAGCTATGAGCATAAGTCCAATTAATTTAGCTACCTAAAGAGGACACAAGGACAAAACCAAATTTCATAACTGAACGTTCAGTCATTCATTCACTTAAAAAAGGACAGTAATTTAGCAAACCCATCAATTGTAGCATATTCACTTACTGCGGGAGAGTTACTAAGACATAATACCAGCAATAGCTGCAAGAGTCATGTCATCTGAATAACCTCTATCTCGAAGCTCTGAAAGAACACCATGGCGGTCAGTTCTAAAATCATCTGTAATGAGAAAAGTTAAATACATGGGCACATATGTAATTCTATGTTCGTGGGCACATATGTAACTGCATGCAAACTCCTTTGCATCTCTAAATATGCACATTGCAGCCATGAGGAATTGTTTGATACACAGTTTACACCTAATCACGTTAACTTAAGAATACTAATAAAAGACTAGAATTAGAAGTGTGTCATTAACAGGAGAAAAGTAGTTATGGTATTCATTTGTACTCAACTAGAGCAATAACATGGGCAGCATCCCGCCTCACCTAATACTCCTGTGTGCTTCCTGCATCCAGTAAAAGAAGGTGATCTTAGAAAATCATGAAAATTTACCGATCTCTGTCCAAAGTAATATATAAATGGAAGTAAACTTGAATACCCAATAGAACACGTCCCAACACCACCCACTTCTTTTTCCCAAATTAACAAGTATTTGGTAAGATGCAGCTCATATAAATATAACTATATTCCATCTACTTATAAGTTGCTTATGGTTTATCCAAGAAAAGCGAGGTAAAACAACATGTCATCAAAGGCAGGAATTACAAAAATTAAATCTGCAAAACTATATATTTTTATTATGTATTTACACCAGTGGACATTCATGTAGCTCAGGTACTTATTGAAACATTGTGAGACAGCAAGATCAAATAGTTTAGGTGTATGTATTTACAATTTTCATTGAGTGAAGAGGACCTACATGCATTATCTTGCACATACTCAACATATACATATGTAATCTTAATTATTTACCCACCAATAAATTGTTCCCCAATGTTCTAATAAAGGGATCACCTGGAAGAAAACCACATTAGATATATGCAAACCCCAACTGAGATCCATAAGATATACCTTCCATCAATTTGAAGAATCTCACAGATGCAATTCATAGCTTTTTCTGACTTTGCCATGTCTTGATAGAACTGCCAAAAGATCATTACATGGCACAGAATTCAGTTTAAATAATTGCCAACTCTGAAAATCCAGAGATTTCTCCGCAATCAAATCATATATATTACTAAAAATCATGGAAACCATATAGAAATAGAGATCAAAGATAATGACTGTCAAGACTAAAAAGATTGCTACCCTTATTTCCACCCTTCCATCTCACTTGATTCTTCCATTTCTGCTTCAGGGATATCTCAAAGTGGCAGTGACTTTCATCAACATAACATTTAAAAAATATTTCACTACAGAATCATATTATAGTTTTTATAGTTTAATGACAAGGTCCTGACTTTGCCATGTCTTGATAGAAATGCCAAAAGACCATTACATGGCACAGAATTCAGTTTAAATAATTGCCAACTCTGAAAATCCAAAGGTTTCTTGGCAATCAAATCATATACATTACTAAAAATCATGGAAACCATATAGAAATAGAGATCAAAGATAATGACTGTTAAGACTAAAAAGATTGCTACCCTTATTTCCACCCTTCCATCTCACTTGATTCTTCCATTTCTGCTTCAGGGATATCTCAAAGTGGCAGTGACTTTCATCAACATAACATTTAAAAAATATTTCACTACAGAATCATATTATAGTTTTTATAGTTTAATGACAAGGTCCTGACTTTGCCATGTCTTGATAGAAATGCCAAAAGACCATTACATGGCACAGAATTCAGTTTAAATAATTGCCAACTCTGAAAATCCAAAGGTTTCTCGGCAATCAAATCATATACATTACTAAAAATCATGGAAACCATATAGAAATAGAGATCAAAGATAATGACTGTTAAGACTAAAAAGATTGCTACCCTTATTTCCACCCTTCCATCTCACTTGATTCTTCCATTTTTGCTTCAGGGGTATCTCAAAGTGGCAGTGACTTTCATCAACATAACATTTAAAAAATATTTCATTACAGAATCATATTATAGTTTTTATAGTTTAATGACAAGGTCCTGACTTTGCCATGTCTTGATAGAACTGCCAAAAGATCATTACATGGCACAGAATTCAGTTTAAATAATTGCCAACTC
>CAVNYN010287803.1:0-20466 GCA_963692815.1 Nyctanthes arbor-tristis | reverse complement strand
CCAAGGTATATGGCCATTGGTACAAGGGAAGTTTAACAAGTAATGAAGAATCACACAAGAGTTAATGTCCCTAGTAATTAAACTAGGTGAAAAGGGACCAAAGACGGAATCATAAAGTCCTTTTGTCTTCAAATCAAGCTGAAGGGAATCTGAGCGAATATATGAAATTCTTTATCAAGCAATGAGTTTCTTCGAAGTTGTGAGGGAAACTATTACCCATAGGTAATGGTCAAATAATTTCATAAGCTTGATCAAATGGCAACAAAAGCATTGGACAAAGGCATATAATCAAGTAAGGCAATAATAGAGAAGCTCAAATGAGATTTCCAGATTCTGAATAGACAATCAAGGACAATTAATGATGGGTGAGTACAATCGTAAAGGGAGAAATAAATTTCAAATTTTCAAAGGACTAATGGCGATATATCAAAGGAAAGTCTTTGCTAACGGTTTCCCATCTTATCAAAAGGAATTTTCATGTTTGGTTTATTCTTGAGAATAACACAAAACAAAGATCGGGATCAAGTGATGGGTTAACAAAATTAAGATCTCAAAACTAAGGGTTCACTAGTGCCAATAAAAGAGAAATGTTTTCAAGTCCAAGTTCAAAGCCATAGGACTATTGGTGGCGAATCGAACTCAATGAGTATGTTAGGAATATATAGGGCAAAAGGAATAATGCCAATCAATTATAAGAAAAAGGTCATATTCAAGGAAATACAATTTTCAGGCAATAAGTGTTGGGTCTAGCAAAAGAATATTTGAGTGACTCAAATAGTTTACCTGAATATATCAGATATAGCCTTCTTAGGCAAGAATTGAAAAGATATTATTTCAAGAACCTCTTTTTTTTTCTTGATAATTCGGGGGTTCAAAATTGTATCAAGAAGAAATCATGTTCAATAAGGTAAATTCTTGGTTTAAAGAACATTGGGAATATTGTCTAAAGAAAGTGTTTCAAGATACATTGAACCAACATGCAAAGGTCTGTTGGAATACAACAATGAAGGAGGCAATGGCCAAATTGAAGGGCCATATTCCATACTTCAAAATGTAGGCATATTTGTATACTTCATTAGAGTAATCAATAAGCATTCAGATTTGGCAAATCAAATTTCTTGATTTGAAAAGTATTGGTAATTTCAAGAGTTTCTCTATAGTTCGATGAATCGTGTGATGGATGCGATTCTTGATGATTTAAGGGGCCGAATCGCATTCAAAAGAAGTCAAATTCGGCAAAACAAGAGCAAGTGTTTCAATATACATTGAAACGATGTGCAAAGATTTATTAGACATAACTACAAGAGAGGCAATTGATCAAATCAAAGGGTATAACTACGAGAGAGGCAATTGATCAAATCAAAGGGTATATATTGAGCAATCTTTCATTATTCGAGTTTAGGCAAGCTTATGTTTTGCCTTAGAGTATTTAGTAATCAATAAAAATTACTGGTCCAATAATAATTCGAACAAAGTTGGAAAGTTGAATTCTAGCCTCTTGCCATGTCCTTGCCATATTTACTTTCCAAATATTAAATCAAGATATCAAAATAGGATTAAAATTTATCATGGTTCTCAGCCACTTTCTGTAGGTATCACTATTTTTAGGAACATTTAATCTAGTAACTCAAAACAATTCTATCAATCCATTGGTCAAGACAATTTCATCAATTCATTGGGTAAATTTATTCCAATTACTGGACAAATTCTTAATGGTCCATGAGTTTAATTCATGGCTCAAAATTTATCAATCAAATTCTTAGCAAGTACTTTCGTCAAATCTTTTGGATAATTCTCAATAAATGAGACTTATAATGTTCATAAAATAAACATCAATTTGTTTCTCTATTAGCTCAAAATCGTACTTTAGTAAGTTGATCAAAAATGGAAAAATTTTCCAACCATTATATTCAATGACAAAATCTGGTGCACATGTTGGCGGTTTTATAACATAGTCCAAAAGTTAAGATTTCAAGAATCAATAACGAAATTAGCACAAAATTCAAAAATCAAATTTGACCAATAAAATATTAAAAACTGGGCTAGGTTTGGATATAAAATGGCCAAAAATTTCAAGAGCCAATAGCAAAGTTAAAGCACAAATTCAAAATCAAGTCCAAGCAAGAAGAATATAGAAATTCAGGTTAAATTTGGATACAAAAGACCAAAAGAAAAATTTTCAATGGAATTATAGTGTTTGTGGCCTAAAAGAACTTTTAATAAGTCTTTCGGGCTAATATAGAAGAGACCATGAAATTTGGAGACCCAATTGCAATTTTTCTAGAAAAATCTATAACTTTAGACTGATATGAACAAAATCAAGAAGTTCAGGGACTTGCCAGCAATTTTTCTAAAAATATCTGGCCTGACCGCCTGAGCCGCGGTCTGGCCGCGGCCGGCCAAAAATCTTCTGCTGGCCGCGGGTGTACGCGGCCTGTGCGGCCGCACTGTTCATCACTGTGCGGCCGCACAGTGAATATTTTTTTTTTTCAGACTTTTGCACATATTTTGGTTCCAAAGTACCGTCAAATACAAAGAGAAACCATATAATATCCTTTAAGATAAACTTTGATATTTGAAACCAAAACGAAACTTATCATTTTTCCCTTTTTTCATTATTCTTACCAATATTGTTGTCAAACAAAATTATTATCAAAACTTAATACCTTTAATTCCATATGTTATTTATTATGTTGCACGCCTCATTTCTTTAACTTTTCTTGAGTTAGCAAGATCAAACATTTATGACGAAGATTGAATAATATAAACCAATAGGTCATATATTTCGTTTGACTTCAATTTCCCATAATTCTATCATGTACAAAGGATTCATAAGTTGGTAAGTATTAACTTACTAGCAAGCCGGTTGGTTGATGCCTCGCGCAGAATAGTTTATGCATGTAGTGCCCCTAGAACGTTGCTCTGAAACCATTCTGTCACGCCTCGTTAACTTTACAATATTTCCGATTATCTTAGGGAAATTTAC
The DNA here is from genome assembly GCA_963692815.1 of Nyctanthes arbor-tristis. Lineage (NCBI taxonomy): Eukaryota > Viridiplantae > Streptophyta > Magnoliopsida > Lamiales > Oleaceae > Nyctanthes > Nyctanthes arbor-tristis. The sequence goes on along the minus strand of CAVNYN010287803.1, from coordinate 17,480 downwards.
AAATTCTGTAGCGGAAGCTTTTATTCAAATAACGGGGACAGGACGTGCGAAACAATCCAATTTATCTTGTCTTACTGAGTTTAATAGATAAAGATAATTTCATAAGTTAACAAATCGTCAACCTTGTAAAGAAACATTACGACTAGGTTTTTCAAGAAAATATATAAATACAATAAGTTGTATTAATAAACATATTTCATTAATTACTAAGGTGGGCCAAATCATTAGAAAACTTTTACAGTGAGAAGTAGAGCTCAAATGAATATAAAGATTATAACTCACTATTTTCTTATATGTTATAAGCTGTAAAAACATATATACTATAGGTGTGGACATAAAAGTATTAAATTCGTGGTAGTTTCAATGACAGGTTTACACCACATGCACAACTCTACTCACGTTTGCGAGCACGATCCAACATCCAGCTTGCCCTGCCTTTCAATTGTTATAACTCCAATTATCTACAAAAATTGTAATAAGTGGGGAGTGAGTACGAAGTACTCAGTGAATAACACAATCCTTTGATTCACCTTTCGTTTATAAAACTCATTTCCAAGCAAATCATTGCATGTACAAAACGTTTCAAGGTACAAAAGGGCCCTATCGCTAGTTAAACTACTACCCGTGGTGCGCACCAGATTCATATCAATTAAGTGGATCCATAATGAACGCCGGTAGACCCATACCGAGGTTCCAATTCAAAGCAAACACTACACTGATCTTCCCTATTCCGGGATCATTGAATAGGTCATAGTGTAGGAAACAAATCAGAATGGCCAAGACCACACAGCAAGACCATACTATCATAGAGCAAATGAAAACGGGTAGAGCATTAACTAGCGATACAAATGCAATAAACAAATCTTTCTTTCAATAATAATGCATTCAAATCCATGTTTGTCTCATCAAAACTATCAATCAAATACACACTTATCTTATCAAAACTTTATGCATGTAGAAAATGAATCAAAGTATTAGGTTAACCACCTCAAATATTCTTCGAATAATCCATGTGAAGAAGCATCTTTAAAGCCTTGATATTCCTCAATTAAAGCTATCTTTCAAGCTATAATCCTTCCATATATGGTAAGGGACTCTTTTCAAAGGACAAATAGGTATTTTAGCGGGTTTTTATCGGTTTTCTCCTCCTCTTGGCCAAGTTGGACGAATTTTGGAGTTCGGGAGAGAAAAAGGGAAATGGGTTTGAGAGAAAAATGAAATCCTAGCTTCCTATATATAATAGTTAGGATTTAGCTAATTTTAATAACTTTTGAGTTCCGCCAACTATATCGTGACAAGTGGCGCCAACCACATCTTGACAAGTGGCGCAAATCACCCCATGACAAGTGGCGCGGTGTGGCGCCGCACACTTGTCGGGAAATTGTCCAAGAAGTCCTTCCCCTTGCATTATCTTGCAATCAAGTTCACACTCTTCAATTCATGTCAATTAAGTCATTACACTTTAGTTTATATCAATTATCAACCAAGATCTTTCTTTAGCGTCAATTCAATAACAATATTTTGATCTTCAGATCAATCTTACAATAACATTCAAGTAATTCTTTCAAAACGACAATTTCGTTGCTTACCTTAATTTGTAGAAATTTTAGGGATGTTACAATTTTATTAGTTACTTTTTGTAAAAAGTGAAAAATTATGGGTTGACTTTTACTTTTTAACTTTTTAAAAAAAGTGAAATTAATGAAATGATATCGTATAACAGATTATAATCTAGTAAATTTGCTAAACACCCTGTTAGATGATAACCGTAAAGACATAGATTGAGTAATTGTAAATGACAAGTAATCGTTTCTGATGGGTGACCAAGATGATTACGCCAAAAAGGTGTAGATGAGACTCGACGAGCATTAATTGTGACTTAGAAGAGAGTTGGTAGTCGTGTCCACTTACATACGTCATTTTTGTTTTGGCCTTGAACGATTGGCTTCTCGTGCGCAGTTCATTCACAACAAAGAAATATATATTGTGTATATATATATATATTGTTAGAAATTTCAACAGTATAAGTTAACAAAACGTTAACAGAGATCTCTATTAGAAAACAAAAGCCTCTGTTAGTAAACAAAACGTAAACATAAGGTAAACAGATACATCTGTTAGAAACAAAATGTAAACAGAACCCTCTATTAGAAACAGAACATGAACAGACGTAAACAGAGCCCTCTATTAGAAATAGAATATGAACAGAATTTAAACAGAATCCTCTTTTAGAAGCAGAACATAAACAAAATGAAAACCGAGGCTTGTGTTTAACACAATTTCCTTAAAACAGATTCGTCCCCAATACGCTGGACGTCTATTTCCTAGGATACAACGGTCGAGACCTGGAGGAAAAGCGCTGGAACAAAACAACGAATCTGCTATCTTGGCGAACCGAAAATGTGCCCCGAACAGTACCATGATAAGGAAGTGTACAGTAAGAAATTGTGAAAAAGACGTGTGCTCTTCCGATCTGCCAGAAAATGGTCCTTTATATAACCAAACAAAGGCGTGTCAAAAGCCAAAAAATAAATGTGAAATCAATAGAGTTGAATGATAGGAACATTAACAGTCACAACTCTTCACATTTCAGCACATAGTTTAAGTGTTAAAAATCTCGTAGCTTATTTTGGCAAAACTCAGTCAAATTAGGCGCCTACTTCTAGTCTGACATTCTTGTACGCAGGTCAGGCTCGTACACAAATTCAATGGTCCAAAGTATATTTCTGATCCATAATTTGTACTCCTGTGGGGGGGGGGGGTAGGGCGCAAGAGAGAGCCTCTCAGCTACACAATCTATATATTACAAATATGTAAACATATTTAACTAAGCCATTGGATTACAACCTTTCCAATACGGGACAAGATTTTCCCAACACTTAAGCCCATTTCTTATGGCAAATTTTGAGACTTAATTTCACATTCACCCAATTACCATTTTGAGACTTAATTTCGCATTCACCTAATTACCATTTTCGGCAAATAAACATATGTTTTTGAAACTCTCGACAAGGAGAACACAAATCTGAATTCATATCTCAAATTTAAGAATCGGATATCATTCAAAGTTACGTCTAACATGCCTATTTTTCCGACAATCCCCCATATGAATGGACATTGACGTGATAAAGTTTAACAGTCGACCATGTATTAGATAGGCAGGTGTAACCCTTTGAACCTTCTATTGCCAGAGTATATTTACTTTACTGGTTGACCAGTAGACTCGATGTCCTTGAACTGTTATGTCGTTTAAGTAAACATTGATATACTTAGCACAGGATTCTCCCTGATACAGTTCGGCTCTCATGATTATGTTCGTTTGTGGCCATAAACATCTGTTTGGTTCTGCGAGAGTTTTTAAGAATTGAACCCCAAACAATTTCCTTTGAAGCGACCATACTTTTCTCTCACATAGGTGATTCTCTTCAACCTATAAGAATCATTAAAAGCATTTCCGCTTAGCCTCACTTTTCCCGTATCACTGTTACATAAAGGAAGTCTCGAACCCCCACAGTGACCTAACCAAGTCTTTACAATTAGGTTGTCCCTTTGAACTAAGATCTTGGGATCTCCAATCAACTAGGTTGGGTTTCCTTTGTGCCGACTTATATCTTTAAGGGTTTTAGTCTCATTTCTTTTGAGGACTTTCCTACTAAATCTCGACTTAAGCCTTTCGTCAGCGGATCTGCCAAATTATCTTTTGACTTCACATAGTCAACAGAGATAACCCTAGTCAAGATTAGTTGTCTAATGGTATTATGTCTCCAACGTATATGTCAAGACTTACCATTATACATATTATTCTTTGCCATGCCAATGCAGATTGACTGTCACAATGTATGCAGACTGCAGGCACAGGTTTTGTCCATTCTGGAATATCCTCTATAAAATGTTGTAGCCATTTTGCTTTTTCACCGCACTTTGTCTAAAGCAATAAACTCAGACTCCATAGTGGACTTAGCTATAACCGTTTGTTTAGAGGATTTCCATGATACAGCTATACCTTCTAAAGTAGACACAAATCCACTTGTGGATTTTGAACCTTTTATCCAGTTGGCATCATTGCATCTTTCAACCACAGCCAAATAGCTGGTATAATGCTGCCCAGAATCACGAGTGTATCTCAAGTAACTTAGTACTTTTCTGATCACTTTAGTGTATCTCTCATATCTTTCACGTCACCACATGACTTTAATATGTTTTTAGTGGATTTAACTGTGTTGTGATTGCTACCAATGATGATCATATCATATACATAAAGACATAAAATGACAATTATTTCCAACATCTTTCACATAGACACATTTGTCACACTTTTTTTATTTTAAATCCACACTCTACCAAAACATTAATAAACTTTTGATACCATTGTTTTGGTGCTTGTTTCGAGCCATACAACGACTTCGCTAGTTAAAACACCTCGTGTTTCTATGTTTTGTTGCTTTGACCCTTTAGGTTGTTTCATGTAGCTTTTCTTTTCTAAATCACTGTTTAGAAAGGAATTCTTTATATTTAACAGCTTTGTGACTAGGCTTCTCACAATAGTAGCAACTCCTTTTGAATTTCTTTTTAGAAATTCCATTTTTAGGCCTCAACTTAAAGAGTTCGCTATTGTTCTTGCCTTTGCCAGATTTGTTTTTGTTGGCCCTGGAACTTTGACCATGCTCCACAACCTTGGCCCGAGCAGATTCAATTGGAGTGACTCCACGTTCCTTGACCTTATTTTCTTCTTCAATTTGAAGTCTAACAATAAGGTCTACTCATTTCGTTTGTGCCTTTTCAACAATAACCGCCACTTGGAAGGTTTCACTCAATACCATTCTCTTAGCATAGATGTCATGTAAGACAACCTAAAGTTCTTACACTAGATTGATAACCTTTTTAGTGTCCACTATGTTATAGTCTAAGAACTCGTCAACAATAAATTTCTTGGTCTCGGCATCCTTAGTCTAATATTTATATTCAAGAGATGCCCACAATTTCCTTGCCCTTTTCTTTGCACTATACACATTGTATAACGAATCAGCCAAGCTGTTCATTATTTCGGCAAAGGAAAATGTTTCCAAGCATCAACAACATTGACAGCTTGAATGTCTCCCTGACCTTCCTTAAGGTTAAGAGCTTTTCGAGTCAAGAATCAAATATTTTCTACTGTTACCTCTTAAAATTCAAACCACTGAACTTCTCCCGTTTTTTCCCATGATTAACAAGAACAGTTACAGTTGGAGCAACTTGAGTCACATCCAAAGTTGGCACTTGAGACACAGCCTACATCGCTTGTCTACCAACTTATTACTTTCAATTTAATGACAGTGATGAAGTACTTATAACCACCTTTTGTTTTCAAGTCACACAACCGTATGAATCAAAATCAAGTGGTTCAGTATTTCTTTAGTGTACGTATAACCACTTTTGGTTAAATGCCCCCACATTGAAAGACTTTCTTCCATAATCATGAATTGTTTGGATCATCATTTCTAACAGTTTCAAAAGAAATAAATAATTCTTTGTCGATACAAACATACCCAGTAGCACCAATGTCAACCCATCATTTCAAAGTTCACATTGGAGACCACATCTACAAGGCTCATTTTAGAGCCATTACAGGTCTGCCTCCTTTTGTTATCATTTTCCAGTACATTTCCATTATGACCATAATATGTTTCCTACATATGTTACAAAATGTAATAGGTTTCATCCGCATATTAGAGCCACATATTCGAGCTAGACATTAAGATTGTACTAATAATTTATTGTGCAATTCTTTCGCTCCACAACACACGTCTTTCATAGAAGTGTTGCATGATCTCGCGTCATAAGTGGTTTGTGCTAATCACACTACACTATTCATTCTTGTTGAGTATATTCTCAACTCTTTTATAGTGAAAAAATATCCCTATAATTTCATCCATTGTGTAGCACTTTTGTAACACCACATTGTGCCACCATTAACACAAGTAGGATGACCAATGTCACATATAACTTTTCCCAATTAGGAATAGTCCCAAGCTTTGAAGTCACAGTATCGAGTTTCTCAAGTCCCCAAAAATTGGAGCACTTTCAACTCGTTCTATACTTCAACTCTCGCCGCAGTTCTAGCAATCACAAAACATGGCACAAACCATGAAGTGTATAACAAAGTCGAAACCTTAAAATACCATGAGATTATCATCTCAAGGCTATATTGTTATAATAGAACAAGATATTCAAACATTCTAAACTTATCTTTCTTTAATGTAAAAGAACAAGTTCTTTACGAAATTTAAAGAATTTAAGTTTATATAGCATTATTCTAAAATTTCAGCAAGCTTTCACAGACGTCACAGTGAGTCACAATCCACATATGACCTTCTAAATGATAACCAAATAGTCTGAAATTTTTATAGTACTTAGGAGACTCATATTTATACAACATATAAAAATTTCAGATCCAGATAAGAAATTTTGACCCAAAAATCACCTCATCCAACAAGGAGTTCATGTATTCTCGGGTACAGCCTGATAAGATTCACAAAAAGTATCATAACTCATTCTATGAGCCTCCAAATTCTGTGATTCCAAGTTTACATGACATGCAACTCATAAAGGGACATTTTCCAATTAAAAATGATAAAAAATTCGATGTATACAATCTGCAGTTAAATTTTGAATTGAGGGGCAGATTAATTACCTTTTCATAGATGAACATATACAATCTCGAAACCTATCTGTGTATTGAGACAAGTGTAAACATACACTTCCCAAACTCATAACCCTAGCTACAATGAAGTTATGATAGAATCAAGACAAAGCATAGAATAGAATACCTCCAATTCCAACTTGAGCCATAGTTAGAATCAAACATCAAATATGATATATCAACTCTTATAATTACAATATGCATATGCAATTTTATAGATTTTGTCATAGGTGTATTAAAAGGAATAGAATTCTTTTATACCAACCATAAGCCAAAGCTTATCTCAAATTTTGGCACCCTGTTTATCTTTTTTCCATGAATATCTGTTTTAAGATTGTTAGAAATTTCAGCAGTATAAGTTAACAGAATGTTGACAGAACCTCTGTTAGAAAACAGAAGCCTCTGTTAGGAAACAGAAAGTAAACAGAAGGTAAACAGAATGTGAACAGATACCTCTGTTAGAAACAGAATGTAAATAGAATGTAAACAGAACCCTCTGATAGAAACAGAATATGAACAAAATGTAAACAGAGCCCTCTGTTAGAAACAGAATATAAACAGAAAGTAAACAAGATTTTTAATGAGACACATGTTAGGAGAAAATTGTCATTCAAGGGGGAATTTTATGAATTCATCAACTTCAAGTTGATAAATGCAAGTTGATTCGGGTGATTCTATGAAAACAGATCTTCTGTCAATGTGGACTGCCAGCTAGGAGAATGCTTTGGCCCAACTTCCATCTTAACTCTTCCAACAAAGCAACAAAACCCATTTCAAAAAATCAGATTTTTGCTCCCGTTCCCAAAACCGTGATAAGCACAGTGAAGCCTCCACCCAACATCGCCCAAAATCAACTCCCCAGCGCACACACTAGCGGTCGCGTGTGCCCAGAGAAGCCACCGGAACTGCAAAGACCGGCAAGAAAACCATTGGAACAGCAAAAAGACACAAAATCAGGTGCTTCTTTTCCTTTGCATTTCCAACTTGCTTTTCAAGATCACCTCTTTTGTTTTCCATCGGATCAGTTTGGAATGCAATGATGCGTTTTTGTATTGTTTTACCGTTTTCTCGAGAAGAACATTAGCGACTTCATTACTCATTTTGAGTAGTTGATTTATATTGTGATATTCAATAAGCTATTTACCGGAGAATGTAAATTCATCAAACAAAAATTTAAGTGCAAGGTTGTGCTGCATTCTTCCGAGTTACTCCCCTGGAGCTCAAATATTATCTCTAATCCTATCACCAGCACAGGCCCGCATGTGTAAGCTATCACGATTGATTTGTTATCAGATATGCTTAAGTTCTACTACAACAGAATCCATTTCTTATAAAGGTGAGAAGGAAGTTGGGAAGAATTGGTTTTTCATGAAAACATGTGATTTGATCTCTTGAGTTTGCGACATAGGAGGTGACATTGAATGAGGTTCATTTGTAGTTAGTCTATGTATATTTGGATAGAATTTATGGGGAAAACAGTGCTGACCTATTGAATTTACATTATCGGAATAACTTGTAGGTCACTACAGTAAAATTTGTTGAGTTGACTTAGTCATAATGGCGTCGACAAGCTCAGACCTAGTGCATTGTGGTCATTGTGGCAAGAACATGAAGTGGCTCATATCTCGTACTACTGCAAATCCTGATCGGCCATTCTGGAAATGCCTCCCGGAGCAAGTCTATATAAATCATTGTTGTTTTTCCATTGTATAATATCGTGATCTATATAGTTAAATGTACTTCATTTTGGCCAGGACGGTAGTGGATGTGGTTTGTTTATTTGGTAACGTGAATTAGGCCGAGCAACCCCCCAGATAGAGAACCATTTAGGCCCCTGTACACCTGAATCGAACCCCATTGATATGCTTGTGAGGCAGGTAGCAGCCATGAATCGACAACTTGATCACATCTCAGACAGAATTGATCGATAAGCGTGTTGCCACATTTTGTAGGCTTGCTGCCTTGTTATGCCAAATACTATATGTGCTTCATTTCAAATTGACTCTGTGTACAATTTGGCTATTGCGTTGAAGGTTGGTTGTGTATCATATCAGTTAATAGTTAGTGTGTTGTTTCTTGTGGCTTGTAGGATGGTTAATTTATCTTCACTGCTTTAAGAAACTGTTTCTAAATATTGTGTTCATAGTTGATTATATGATATGATTCAAATTGCTTGGAATATGTATCGTGCAACTTAGAGACTATGTTGTAAATTTGATATAGTTCGGTTTACGTAGAAAAACTAAAAATTGTCCGTCTATTATTTTGGTCTCAAAATAGCTCAAGCAAAAATATGGAAAACCAAAATATAAAGCAACACTTCGGAGGATGTGAATGAAATTACTCATATTTGATAGTAAGCTAGAATTTAGGTAAGTATAAAAAAATACTAATATTACATGCATCCAAAACCAAAGTTGTAATTGCAACTTTGAAGTAGATGCACTACAGTACCCTAACAGGTTGGATATTTTTAGTTTAACAAAAACAAATTTCAGTTGAAAGCCAGGACAAGTTAGGCCTGCGCGCTAAAGGCCGTTTGCCCTAGTTATATGCACCAGTCAAATCCTCAAAACCAAACTCAGTCGTTCGCTTTCAAGTCCATGTGTCTGTTGTTATGGTGAACCCTGAAATAGTCGAGATGAAAGTATATTTAATAACTAGCTTATTAAAATTTCTGTAGAAATTTTGACAGAGTATCGTTTATAAAATAGACTGTCCGAACTTGCTAAGCGTGTCGGTAGTAACAAATATCCATTGAAATGAACAATATTAACCCAACTAGCAACACAGGAATATAACACCCCGACATCACAAAATAGCCTGTAGACAAAACATCAAACTACAAAACCAATAGTCATATGACTCTACTGCACCACACTTCATCAAAATACACTCGGTCTGCACTACTTGCAAAAGAAACCGCCGGAGAGAAATTCCACTTGCCCACACAAAATAACAAAATTCCTGACTTGAATCCTAAAATGGAAAGTTAAATTATTCAAAAAAAAAAAAAGTTAAAGAATAGGTAGAATTCACAACACGGCAAAAAGTAGTTCAGATTCAAGTAACTCATGTATAGTGGATAAAATCACCTAATCGAACCATGTTTTATTCCATATAAGTCTATCATGGTCATAATCTATGCTGAGACTGCCCTAGGCCTGGCTTCCCTCTACAAAACCATCGTCACCATAGAGTTGGGCTGGTATACCTCATTGGCGCAGCTCATTGATGGAGCCAGAAACGCCTCGTCAGTCTGGCTAGCTACTTAGGGCCGACTGTCTTCGATAACGGGATTAGATCTAACACATATATTAGAGCCTTCAAGTGTGAAACTCATAAAATAAAAAAAAAATGAGCACATGTGAAAGAAAAACCTGGCCGGTGCAGCTTGGTGGAGACGACGGATATGTCCTAGCATCATGACCACCACAGTGGCATTTACCACACTGCCTACTACGCTTCCATGAAGCCCTCTCCAGAGCTGATCTGATCCGCTTACCAGAGCCTCTATTTTGCACTCGTACTGGATCCTTAACATCAATTGGCACTCGAGTCGTGCTCTGGGCCACATTAGCTATACCCGTACCCCCATCATCGAGTCCCTCTATCTCTATCATGGCATTCTTTAAGAGGTTTGTCAAATATACGCTGCGTGCCTCTGTCAGTGATGCTGTGTCAACCGCCTCGTTTGCTTGCTGTATCAAGGCCAAGATTCGAGACTGTACTGGTATGCTGGAGAAGGAGTAGGTCGTTGGCTCGTATAGGGAGTTGCTTTTTGCCATCTTCGTCCAATGGAGCAAAATATACTTCTCAGGCAGAAGCATCACCTGCTTTAGTCGCATCTAACAAAGTATATGGCGACAGGAAAGCCTCTTAAACTCAAACATGTGGCAACTACATGACACGTGATCTGTTTGTATGTTGTATTTGACCATACAATGCCACTCCATGGTCGCCCCAAGCACAAATCTCTTTACCATATAGGTGTGTAAAGTACCTGTCGTATCGACCTTATTATAGGTATAGTGTGGGCACTCGTTAAACTCTTCCTGGAGTAGATGAAACAATGTCCGACTGTGTACGCTGGCCATCTACCGCTCTATTTCATATGTTGTAACTGTTCTCAGAGTTTCATTCAAATCACAGTGTATAGCCTTCAACTTCTGATGCCGCTGCTGAACAATGCCGCGAGTCGCTCGTGTGACAACTTCATGCAATGAGCATTTTATGTCTTTGTATCTCTCAACAACATAGTGATGGCTTTCAACCCGCTGGCTACTCAACATCCCAGCACAAAACACTTGCTTCACGTATGCAGGGACCATTGCTGACGGATGGCATAGATCTCAGTGGGCCATGAATGATCACCCACCTGGTGGAGCTCAATTTTCTCATTCCACTTGGCATCGAACTGCTCGGGAGTTTAACAACCCATAATAACTCTACCTAGGTCCTCTTGCAATTTCCCGTGAACTGTAAGATTCAGCTTAGAAGGCAATTTCTTGAGGATGTGCTATATACAGTGATGGTGGGATGTGTCAGGAAATACCTCTCCTACCGCCTTTGTACTTGTGGCATCCTGGTCAGTAATGCAAACAACTGGGAGTGCATGTCAAGGCATAGCCTCCAAAACTTGGAGAACAACCAAGCAAATGACTCTACTATCTGCTCACTAATCAATTCGTAACCAAATACTGTGGTTTGTCAATAGTGGTTTACTCCAACAAATGGGCCAAGATACCAACCGTACTTATTCATGTTGAATGTCGTGTCAAATACAACCACACCCCAAAAAAGACAAAAGTATTCCTGTAATCACTATCAGTCTAAAAGAATCGGGGGATGGTCCCGTCCATGTTTGTGTCATGACAATAGAAAAATCCTTCATTCCTGTCCTTCTCTATCTCAAAATGATGAATCAAAGACTCGGCATCACACCCCTCAATTGCAACTTTCTTTGCCCCATCATGGTTATACAGGTCTTTCTCCAAACATCCCATTGCTGCAGGACCACCTGTTTTACTCGTCAACAACTAGATCTGTGCATAGGTCGGGATGTTAGCCTTAGACAACTCCTACATTAGGGCCTTCTTTGTAGTTGAAACAATCCGGTGCGAGCGAAGCAGGTGCACCTTCCTAGGGGTGGATAGCTCATGGTTATGGTGCTCCTCAAATAGATTAACTGTTCACGTGTCCCCATTTTTTTCTTTGAAATATTCATTCTTACCTGACAACCACACCTCATGTCATTGCGCCTTCGCTCAACCCCCGATATACCTCATTTTTCTTCCTCTTCTTACTATAGACTAACACCTTCCAAATAAACACGCCAGCAGAATTTTTCTTGCTATTACTGATTTTGGAGCTAAAACCTACTTGCCGGGCGTACTTGTTATATCAAGAAAACGCATCCTCTGCTATCTTAAACTCATGCCCAACCTTTACGATAACACCAGTACCTGTGGTAAAAGTCAACAATCAAAGTAGGCGTGAAATTAATCATCAAACAAATAATACATTCAACTACCAAATATTATGGCAACATATTCAAGCCCAATCGCATATACCACCCTTACGAGCGGATTTGACTATAGCTACCTTCATTCGTTGGATGCAGTAGCTATGAATCTTGGGCCGTTTCTGGTGAAACGTGTATAGTAAGTGCTGGCTTCACGGGGGACGGTTCTGGTTCCATGCCTATTTTGATTAAAAAAGAACAAGAAGTTAATGAAACCAAGCAAGAAGTTAATGAAACCAAGCCACTTCACCATCTTTTGTTTTCCCATTTTAGCAACCATAATGAATACAACACGAGCTCACCATGCCCTTCATTAGAACTTTGTTTCTGATCGATTCAAGCAAATACTATGTCTCCTTATTATAGAAGCAGCAACCAAAAATACCATTTTCATACATATAAATTACGGTTTTACAGCACATGATGATTTGCGGCTGGCTGTTGTATAATTAAAAAATTGTGTGAGGAAACTAGAAAAGGTTCCTATTACATGGATCAACCTGCTTTATTGAAGCCATGACAATCAGCTTCATATTCATCACTCTATGCTAAAGCTATTCTTTTCTATATGCATGTTACTATTTGCTTGGTTGTCACTGTGGTGTGTTAAATTATGGTTTCACCATGTATAATTCAATTACAAACAAAACAAATTATTAAAGGTAATGCATGTATTATTGGTAATGTCTTTGTCAAACTAAACACTGTTTTTCTTTCAATCAGTCAACTAGTCAAGCTCAAAGGTAGTTAACCTTTTAATTCAAATAGGATGACACATATATAATGCCGGTATATAATTTGTTTTAATTCACTAATACTCTCCACTGTTGCTTGCTTGCTTGGTGTGTTGAATTGTATACTCCATTTTCTCAACTAACTTCACAACTTTCTACGTTGCGCAATCACCCATAAAAATCAAATCAAAACTACAAAGACGGTGGAACATATATGCCTAATCGGTTAACAGTCTGTCGTAGCTGCCATATCAATAAGTTTATTCTTTAAACTTATATTTAATAAAAACTAGAATTACTTGCCTTGACAACCTCCTAATCTGTTGCCTTTCGTCGACTACATGGCACCCGTTTTCCCGACCCTAACAAGATGGAATGCCGCGTGATCACTGACCGGGGGCCTACCACAAAGCTTGGAGCAGAGTAGGTGACCAAATGGCAGCAATGGCCAACTCCTAGAAATGCCGTTCTAGCCCACTACAACTAACAAAAAAGGTGATCTTGAAAAGCAAGCTGAAAATGGAAAGGAAAAGAAGCACCTGATTCTGTGCGTTTTGCTGTTCTGATAGATCGGAGCCGATCTCTGCCATTCCGATGGTGTCTATGGGCATGCGTGACCACCGGTGTGTGTGCCAGTGAGGTGATTTTGGGCGACGTTGGGGGGGAGGGTTCACTGTGCTTTTCGAGGGTCTGTGAATGGGAGCAAAAATCTTACTTATTGAAGTGGGCTTTGTTGGAGGAGTTAAGAAGGAAGTTAGGCCGATGCATTCTCCTGGCTGGCAGTCCACATTGGTAGATCTATCTCCAAATGGAGACAAATCTGTTTTCATAGAATCGCCCAAGTTGATTATATGTGTGGATAACTATTGATAATACAATGGATTCAAAACAATGGATACAAGTAAACAAAACAGATGATTATAATATGCAAGTGGGTGATTGTGTATATATATATATATATATATATATGCAATTTGATGTACAAGCTAGTTATCTCTACACTTTATGAACAAGTGAGTTATCGCTACACCTGCAAGTGGAGATTATCAATACAAATGCGAGTGGATCATCAAATTATCCAAGTTGATCAAGAATATTGCAAGTTGATTATTATCAAAGTACGCAAAGGCATCAAGTAAGCAAGTGCGAAATTATAATCTCACTACAGTCATTTATTCTCACACCACATTTTATACACACTACAAATAAATTACACTTTTAATTATCGCACCATAATAAGTGTACCTCTATATCCCATGTTTTAGAGATAAAAACTTTCTCATCTGGTTTTCCCTCCTCCCACCACAATTCTTTTTTCATCTTCAGTTTAGAAAGAGATAGATATACCAATCTCATCCGACTATTGAGTTTCGTCTCCATTTTTTGTTTCTCAATTAAATTACTCTTTTTTCAGTCTTTTGGTTTATCAATTACGGGCCCAGCTTAATCAAAATCCTTTTTAACTGAAATTTTTTGAATATTGGGAAATGTTGAGATGGAATCGATTGGAGTTCCGGATGTCGGTGAACATATGGAAACACAAAACTTATTGCTCACAATTGATTTTTGTATATAATAACTACGATTACAAAATTGAAAACGAAAAGCAAAAGAATATAATCATTAACATGGTACTGTAACTTGAATAGAAGGATTAAGGAAGAAATAAAAATAACCAACTGCAAAAAGCAACCTTCAGTATCTCAGCCAAGGACGAAGAATGGAGATTCTTGTTTCATGTGGAAAATATAACATTAAAAGGATTGCGGTGTGAAAGGGAAAAAAGTATTTTTAAAATTAATTAAAAATAAAAAAAGGTTTATAATGGGGCGTTGTTAGTGTAACTTTACTTAAGTATATTTAAGAAAATAAAAAAATGGTGGTATGAAAATAATTTATTGTGGTGGGAATATAATCTCCCTTAGGGCAATTATATTACCAGATTTAATCTCCAAGCCACCACATTTTTATTTACTTGAGTAATGCTATCTAAAACCACTGGTGTTTGGCACCATATTGAAGTGGCATTAAATGATAAGTAGAATTAAATTATTAATCTATTTATTTATTTAATGGGACAATTTCTAAAATGGTAAAAAACAAAAATCAAACTTTAAAAATGGCACTTTTTAAAAACGGGTACAAAATGGCAATTTTTTGAATAAAATTACATTATTGCCCTTAAGCAATAATTTCTCTTTATATTTGTATATCTCTACAGTTTAACTGTATATCTCTACAATTACAATTATGAGTGTTGGTTCTCGACACTATAGTTTGATAAAAAAATGTCTATACAATTTATCTGTACATCTTAACATTTAATTGCAACAATTCTCGATAGTTATATGTTGATCTCGACATTTTCATACTGTAGATTTAAACAATTTTCTTTCTCGACAGTTGAGACTTACGCGCCGTCTGCGCATGAAGGCTACGCGCCTCACATGCCGACGAATTTCAGTTACACACCTGTACAGTTGATTTCATCTCGCTATTCTGAGCAACATTCCCTTATACACTGATGTCGAATTCCTGCCCGATCACTACAGATCTAAGGATGAATGTGTAATACAAGTCTTGATTTGAGGTTTCTTTAATTATGAAATTCTGCGTTCGCAGGCAATTTGAGCATTGTTCAACAAATGTCAAAGAAGATTTTGATGAGTTCAATTGCTTGGATTGGTGCCTGGATGAAGAGATAAAAGAATTGAGGCTCTTAAAATTGATATTAGAATTTTTTTAGGGGCAATTTTGTCTAAAAAAGAGAAAAAGTGACATTTTCGTATAAGTTTAAAAAGTGGTCTAATTTTGAAAATGACATATTAAAATGTGTCAAGTTTTGTAATCTCCTCTTATGTATAATTTCACTTATCATTTCATATTATCTAAACTGGTGTCAAGCACCACTAGTGCTATATAGCATTATTCTATTTTGCTTATAAGTCCTTAAGTAAGTTACATTAATAATCTTCATTTAAATATGCTTTACATTATCCTTTTTTTATTTCCCCACCACATTCAAATTCAAACATTTTCTCTTTTTTATGCTTTTGGGGAAATTACATTCCCACTACACACCTCATTTTCTATTCTTAAATGAAATTATATTAATAAACCTTCTTTTAAACACTTTTTTATTTTTTATTTTTAAAAAGTATTTTTTTCTTCTCACACCAAAATCTTAATTTTATTTCTTTTTAATAATTGTTTTTAAATTTCTTTTCTAAATAATTTCTTAGTGCAAGTTTAATTTACAATTTTGACTGCACGACTTTAAAATTTATTTATTTTTAAACAGTTCAAGTTTAATATGCCACAGTTTTGTGGCTGTTCTTGACAAATGATTTCAACTTTTTATCTAAATTTTCAAACTTTTTCTTAACTTTTAATATCTTAATTTTTGTAAGCAAATTTATAGATTGTTAACAAAATAATAATGAATAGATCATTTGTCCTTTTTTTTTCAAGTTTTATTTTAATATATTGATACATGTCATAAGTTTTTGTAACCTATGAAAATTGAAGAATCAAAATATTGGACAACATAATCTCTTTATGAATAGCAAATAATTTTTAAAATTACTAACAGATTTTTTGTAAGTATGTGTATATATTGTGGTTAATTAAATTTATTTATAATATTAAAATAATAAATAAATTATATTTCAATTTTAAAATGAAATGCCAATTTGTGGGACTAAGTTGATTGCAACTAGAAGTTTTTTGAAATTTTGTAAAAATTTAATTGATTAATCCGGAAGGTAGGAATGCTTATAAGTTAATTTTAATTTTAAAGGTAAATAAATAAATCAAATATATCTAATTTCATAGCTATAGACGATTTATGATTCTATTAAATTAAGTCAGAAAGATGGTTATTCAACTCTATATATAGATGTATATAGGTAATTTGATCTCGTAAATTAGCTCGTATTAATGTTTACATCGAGAGCTTAGATTCAAAATTCAATTTGTATATTTTTCGAGTTAAAAGTAATGTGTAGAGGAAAAGATTGCGCAGTTGAAAAATATCTTAAAATATATATATATATAAATATTTGACCTTTTCTTGATATTATAAAGGGGATTTTAAGGGTGGGGAATTGAACCCTTAACAGATCGGAAGAGCGTAACTATGATGCCATTATACCACATTGGTCTTGGCTATAAATCTTTGACCTAGTATTATATTAATTATTATTATGAATAATTAATTTTGTGGACATCTTAATAAAAATATCATTTAACCGTCGTATATTTAAATTCATGGCCCCTCGCTTTAACAAGAAATAGTCAAAATTGGCGCGGCCAAAATCGTCTCTATAAATGCCAAAATCGCGCCAGAAACCTTATTGGAGCAACAAAGTCGTCCCTCATAGGTCGTCCCTACTGGACCGCAGCTATTAACTAATTGGAGCGACTTTGTCGCCCCTATAGACTATGGCGTTATCGGGACGACATGTCGTCTCTGTAAGTTTCCCTACAGGAACGAAATGTCGCGCTAAAAGAGTGTTTTGTTTTTTAAAAATTGATCTATAGC
>CAVNYN010287802.1:24519-44282 GCA_963692815.1 Nyctanthes arbor-tristis | reverse complement strand
TCCACTTTTTGTTTACGGCTGAACTCCGTATTTATGTGAGAGCGATTGAACTCCTTTTTTGACCTCCGTCACCTCTGAAACTCGGCAAAGCTGCCTGCCTTTCTTTCAATGCTTTAAGATTGAATTGCTTGTTAAAACTTAATGGGTTTCGATAACATTGACATCATCAAGGACAAACATATGCATTTTTTACCATTTGTTAAAAGACATTCTTTTCACATTGTTGAATTGGATATGCTCTTAGCACCTACCTTTTGTAAAAATGGGTAATTGTAAACCATGAATCTAGCTAGATATACAACAAATGGGGCATAAAACTCTGTTTCCGGCCCGAAATTAATGTAAACAAGGACATACCCGAGTGTAACAGAGAATTTAAAGTGGACTGTGTGTTGCAGAGTTTGCTTGTACATCATATTACAACTTGTGGCTCAAGCATGGGCCTTAGATTTTGGCTTCTACTCAGAGATGTGGAGGGAACTGAGTGGGAAAAGAGGTTTAGTGCTTGGTTAAAATCAACTCATTTTGGTTTTAGAAATGACAAATTGAATTTACCATCAAGTATTCGTTGGTTCATAAAGAATATGCATTGATAGGAATGAGGAAGAAAGAAACCTCTCGAAGTTTACCTCATGTTGAAAAACTAACCATATATATAATAATGAGCAAACAAATATGAGTGATGTCAAGGAAAGTATGGAAGAATTGTTGACACATTTTAAAAATGGATATTTTTCGTCATCACGTACGACTATGCCCCGTAATTGCGCTAAGGGTGTTGACTAGTTATTTCTTGTATACAGAGTATCGTTATATAAGAGCAAGTTTAATTGTTGGGGGAAAAAAGCCAAGGGGAAAAAAACCAGGGGGAAAAAACCTATTTCCAAATAATGTATAAGGGGGAAAAACTAGGGGGAAAACATATTAAAGGATTTTGTTTATTTTTTAAAATTTTTTTACAAATTATTTTGTCATTATTGTTTTATCATACAATTTATATTCAATTTTTTACAAAATATTATTTTTTTAAATTTATTATATAAATTCATTTCCCACTTTTATGGTCTCAACTTGATTAGTTTTCTTGACGGTTCTAAATCTAATCCTCTGGAATCCATCAAGGTGAATATTGTTGATCAAGTTAATCTAGCAATTGTTAACTGTAAAAGACAAGATAAACTTTTCCTGCATGCTATTGTGGCTTCCCTCATTGAGTCAGTTATTCCTCTAATTGCTTCTACTAAAAACTCTCATGAAGCATGGACTTGTTTGGTAATGCAGATAATCGCTTCTCCACCTCTACTTACATTGCATATCTTGGCACTTCTCCTATCTCTTGGAGTTCTAAAAAGTAGGGAAAAATTGCTCGCTATTCTACAGAAGCTGAGTATCGTGCGTTAACTTCCTATTCTAGCGAGGTCCTTTGGATTGAGCATCTTCCATGAGTTTCAAGTCCCTCTTCCTTTGAGTCCCACCATTCTCTATGATAACTTGGAAATGTAGAGTATAATTTGGGATGGATGATAAATGTATAGTGGAATATCTTTACAGGACGGAAGGGATAACACATATAATTAGTCAAGTCAAATGAAAATAGATAAGAAAGTTGAAATGCGTTAATACTATGCAAGAGTACCAAAAATTTCTAGCACTGACAAAAGTAACATACTTAGGCTTAGTCTGATATTATTGTAACTTCTCCAATAAGCATCTTTTACTGTGCTATAGAAAAAACCTCATGTGAGAAGAATCCCTTTTTACTAAAATTGCTCTACAGTTCAAAAACAATCTTTAAATGTTTATTAAATTTAAAGTTTTCATTATTGTGAGGATTTATATTTACTAAAAAGTATAATGTGATTTAAATAATATTTTATTTATTGTTATAATATTATATATGATATTCTTATCTTTTTCTTTTATAAAATAATAATATGTAATATTTCACAAAGAATGACAAAAAGTCAATTGGTAATAGCTGAAAGTGAAAAATTATTTGAAACTTCTTTTTAATGAAAAAATTATTTGAAATTAATCAATTAATAAAAAACAAAAAAATAAAATAGATATATAGTTTGCAAAATCACATAAATTATAATTAATTGAGAAAATTTAAATAAAATAGATTGTTGTATGAGATGATTTGTAAATTTTCTCTCTCTATATCTAATATATCACAAAGTATAAAAAAAATTAAATATCGGGTTAAAATAGAAACTTTAGTTATTATTAATTGGAGAAGCTATAAAACAGAAGTTGAGAAGCTACCTTCCTACTTCGTCACAAAATCTGTTGAAGGATCTTATTATTTTTTCAATAATTAATTTTTTCTAAAATTTACCAAATATTTCCTCGGTTGTGCTTTGCATAAATGCATCAGTTAGAAATCTAACGACAATCCCAAATGAAGCCTTAAAATATTTTGAATCCTCGAATTAATCCCCCATCTTGCTATTCAAATAAGATGTTCTTCAAAGGGTATTGGCTTATTGTTATCATTATTATCTATCCCAAGGCGCCCCGAGGGCCTTTAATATGTTGACAATACAACTTCGGTGCGGCTTTTTTGCTATTAAATAATACTATCTCTGTTCCACAAAGATAGTTCAGTATTCCTTTTTTGACCGTCTCAAAAAGATAGTCCAGTTACTATATTAAACATGTATATAATGTTTCATTTCAATATGTGTCCTTAATTAATTATTGTTATTCAACTACTTATAAATTGAAAGTCTTTCAAATAATTAATAAGACATAATAGTATATGTAGAAAACAAAAGTAAAATTTAGTGTTTCAACTTGATTAACTATTGTTTCTTAATCGACGTAAAATTACTTATCATATTATCTTTGTAGGACGGATGTAGTAGTTTGCTGGGAAATTATTGACAATTAAAGCTGAGTGACCCAAATATTGTTAAATCAAATTTTAATGATTGATTATTGACCATTGATATTTGCTGATCTAACTGAAAATACAGCAAAAATTTGTGACGTTTAGTACAATTACTGTTTTGGAAACTAGTGCAAAAATAATTGAAATCCCGCTCAGTTCTGGTTCGAACTTCTCTGTCATATATCTTCGCAACTGCCGCGCGCCGACGTCGTTTTACGAACACCTGCTTTTCGGCCTCAATGGCGAGCGACTCAGTGGTCTCCGACTCGGTGGATCCGCTGCAAGGCCTCAATGGACCGTCTCTCTTCCCTCGTACAATTCGGGCTTCAACAACGGGACCAATTCCGTCTGACTACAAAGACCTAGATTCCATTCACCAGTTTATGAAATCTTTGGTAGGGGATTTGGGTTTACTTTTAATTTGTACATTATTTCGTAGTTTCCTCAGCTCTATTTCTAATAAAACGCTAGCCTGTAGAATTTTACTATTTTGTTGAATTCCTGAATTATGAGCTCCCGTTTTGAGTTCAGTTACTTAGGAAGAGTAATTTCGGGTCGGGTTAGTGTTATCTGCAGTCATTTGAGGCGGCTGTGACTTATATTTTGTGTGCTTGTTGAGCATATTTGTTGACTGGGTCATTTGAGGCAGTCATTTCGTGGGTCGTGGTTCGTGCTATTTTCTAGTACTGCTTAATTGCAACAATTGGGAAGAAGAAAATGAAAAAGAAAATGTGATTCTAATTTATATTTTTGGGTTTGTGAATTTTGACTTCATTCTGCCAAAAGTGGTAGTGTCTCCCCATTGCTTTCTAGTTGTAAGTCTACATTTGAAGGAAAAAGATAGTTGCTGATCTTTTGTGCTTGTTTATCATGGTTTCTGGCTGTCAGAAAGAAGTAAGGAGTCCGGAGAAGCTCAGGAATGAGGCTAAGAGAATTATGGATGGAGCAGCACTTTTGGGCTCCGATTTTGCAAACATCAGTGAAAGTATGAGCTTTGATGTTACCCTTCCTGCAAAGGGAATGGAGAAGAAGAAGCCTCAAGAAAGAAGGCAGGGTTTGGCCATTGAACGTAAGCGGGCTCGATTTTCTTTGAAGCCTAATGCGAGGTGAAGGATGGTTTTCCTTATTTTTAGTTTCTATTTCTATTTCTGTGGGTTCTATTAATTGATTTATGTTTCAGTATTAACTGTATATGTCTGTTAACAGTAAGCCTTCAGTGACATTGGAACCAACTTTGAATTTTGATAAGCTGGAAGACCCAGACAAGTTTTTTGATGCTTATGAGAGGCTAGAAAGTAAAATATTTGTCTTCATTTTTATGACTATTCTTATTTTTGTGTCCACATTTCAATTATCTCTAGCATTTGTTTGGTAATGGAGGATTCATGATTGCTAATTGTATAGACGCGAATAAGGAAATACGGAAGCACCTTGGTGATTGCACAAACAATTTGAATGAGTACAATCCTTCAACTAATGCACGCCCTCGTCGATCTGGAATTTTGGGGTATATTTACGTCTTTTGGTTATCTTGATTATTGCATATGAATAAAATCAGTTTTAAGGCATCTGTATTTGATAGAAAAAATATTACCCTTTTCTTTTTTATCGCAGCAAGTCATACAGCTACAAGCATCGTTACTCCAACCTGCCATCTGAAGATGATGACACGTTAATGTCCTCCCAAGAAATAGCTAAGCAGGATGTTCCTGATGTTCTTAAATATGATTCTCAGCAAAAAGCAATTGATCCCAGCCGTAGTCCCATTACTAATTTAATGGAAGTGGAATTTCCTGGTGAGTGATTCTTGTGCAATTGTGTAGAACTTGTGTGAAATGAGTTTTTCCCTCTCTTCCAATGGCAATTTGAATTTGTCACCCTTTATGTTATTGTGTAATTGTAACTGTACCTTCTTCTCAATTTAATATCATGTTTAATTTGATTAACAGGATCGAAGGCTGAGGCAGAGGATAAAGTCAACAACATCCTGTTTGAGTTATTGTCATGTGACGATGAAGATTTAGATGGAGATGGGGCTTTGAATCTCTTGCAGGAACGGTTGCAAATTAAACCTCTTGATCGTGACAAATTTTGTACTGAACTTCATCATGTTGGATGGATTGGTGCTATCGCCACGGGAGACAATTTGCAAAAGCACTGCAATAGTTCTCCGATCATTGACAATTTGCTGAAAAGTGTACATGGGCAGCTACCCAGTGAACATGAGAAAGTGGCACAAAGAGAGCATCAAAGAGATTCAATTTCTTCCCTTAATCAGTCAGAACCTGCAAGTGTTTCACCTGCTCAACATCAACAAATTAACAGGCTTCGTGATCAGATTGAACTGAAGGATTCAAGCATGTCTAGCAAGTTGAAGTCAAGTGCACTTGAGAAGCCACCCAGTGAACATGAACAAGTGGCACGAGATCCAATTGACCATGGAGGCTCACCAACCTCTCCAACAAACTCCGTTGATCCTGTGTCATTGTTGAAGAATCATCCAAGAGATTCAATTTCTCCCCTTAATCCGTCAGCATCTACAAGTGTTTCACCTGTTCAACTTCAGCAAGTTAACAAGCTTCATGATCAGATTGAACTGGAGGATGCAAGCATGTCTAGCAAGTCGAAGTCATGCATAGATGTTGAAATCAGGGAACCTACATTTTCTAATTTGGACGCACTGGAACCAGGCAGTTTGAGAGAACCATTTTCGGATGAGAATGGAAGCAGAGAAAGTACTAATTCTGACAGTCGACAAGATGAAGTACCAGATTGCAATGTTGAAGGAGCCATTGGTGTTGGAAACTCAAATTCCAGTGAGTATATTATCGCTTTTACTTTGATTTATCATCTTTGTTTCTGTTGCATATATTTTCTACTGTGACTTAAATGAACACAAAAGATAATATGTACTATATAACTTTAGGAGATAAAATGGATGAACCATTCCCACCTACATTTGGGGCCCAGGGGACACGGATCCTTTTTGCCTTTTAATTTGGTTCAAACGTTAGATATGCAGAGATACCATGAACTTTATCGTGTTCTATTATGTTGTATCTCGCTTTTTTTATATCACATGTTTCATGTTTGCTCAATTGAATCAAATTGGTCTTCAAGCAAACTGCCTGAGATGGCTTGTGGTCACAGAGCCCTTGTGACTACCATTTTACGGACATCTTGATATGATTATTTAACATGTTTCGCAATATCTCCAAACCTTCTTCCTACTCTGACAAGATTCTAGTGTTTTAGTTTGGTGGCTTAATTCTAGTGTTTTAGTTTGGCGGCTTACTCCTGTTCTTCTAGTACCAGCTGCGACCGACTTTGCAACTTACATTATGCAGCTGCCTTTGCATCTGCCTGTCACAAAAAGACATCTGCCCATGTTTTCATTATATGCTATATAATAAAACGCAGATATATATTTTAAGTTATGCTTCATTGTTCTGAGTCCTATCTGTTTTATTTTCTATTCCTGTCACCGACCTGCCATTTCTCTCTGTGTTTGTAGATGTTACCGTGGATACTCCATCCAGTATGCATCAGTTTGATACTGAACGACAGCCTGAGGTCATCTGCTATCTCATTTTTCTTCTTTCTCTATTCTCATTGTTTTATGTCTTTTCTCATTAATTTAAGATCTTATGAGTGGTCATTGTTCTTGCATTTAGTTATCAGTTAATATATATATATATATATATATATTAATGTAATTTTAGTGAAATAATTGACATTAACATTACTAGTCTTGTTTCAACATTCGTAAGGTAGTTCCTTTTGTCATTTGTTTACACAAATTAGAATATCCTATGTATACGTACACAAATAATATGAACATTGCACTGTTGCTATCCTAATTCTGATTAAAGGAGAAATCTATGAATCTCAGAGGATCTCCATGGGTTACCTGGTAGTGGCATCAATACGCTATAAAGCGACCTGAATTTGCATTAAGTCAATTGCAGCTGCTATCATTTTGCTCACTTGGAGTGTGTACATGGTTAGAGTAATCTTTTAGTGTTGTCCTGCAAAAATGGAGTACAAGTGGTAACATTTACATATTAGTTGTTACATGATTACCACTGAAAGGTGGAATTATGATATGAACATCACAGATCGTTCACACAGCTTCTTTCTCTAAATAGAAGTTAGAAAGCTCATTTTATTTTCTTCTGTTTCATCTTTTATTTTGTCTCTGTGAATGTGTGCTGAGATCACATGGGTGTAAATATGCTAGACTTTTGATATGTCCATAATCAATGTTGAGGATTTGAAATCCGGAAAGATTTTTTATGGCTTACCTTACCCTCTCCCTTATTCTTTTCCTTTCTGTTGCTTCTGTCCAAACTTCATATTTTTGCTGGGTAAAGAGGCTTTGGCTCTGTGGCTTTTTACCCTTTTTAATTAATTCTTTGTACTGAATAAACTATGCAGAAATTTGAATTCTGTTCTTTGAATGACTGGTTTCGTACTTGTGAATTACTGGTTGGTATTGTTTGCTCAATTAATCTATCATCATAATTTGGTGTGTGCAAAAGGAATTGATTGGCCATACATAGCAGTCAAAAGGGGCAATTATGTTAACTGACTTTCTAATTTTTCATGTTTGTTTCCCATAATATCAAAAATCATCCAGGATGTTTTTTTTTCTCTCCCTTCAAATATATAAACGTATATGAAATTAGAGATCTTCACCTTATTGATTGGGGTTTGGCTTCTTCATGTGAAAGGAATTTCTGTTGCTACAAGTGGCTGAAAGACCATCTTACAAAATTCTCAGTGTGATGTTTACAGATTCATATATTAGTAGAAGAACCTCATGCATTGGGTGACTTGAACTTTTAATGTACATATCAATTTCAGGAACGTCAAATCAGGAAACGGAAATCAAATAGAGAAGCAGGTGAAAACCGCCTCAATAAAGCACATCCGCCAAGAAAGAGTCTCGCAGGTGGTTATACATCTATGGCTGCAGCAGTACTGTTATAATTCCTTTTTGATTACTCATATTAAGTCATGCCTCTGCAGATTATGGTACATCGTTTGAAACTGGAACAAGAAGAAGCAAAAGAATCAGAATGAGACCTCTGGAGTACTGGAAAGGCGAGAGGTTTCTATACGGACGAGTAAATGAGAGTGAGTGTTCTATAATTTTAAGTATTTTAGTCATGAAACTGTTAAAGTTTAATCTCATTGTAATTTTCATAGGGTTTAAAGAATCATTTTATATGAATTTCTATTTCTTCCTGTAGAACAGTCTTTTTGTTTAACTTTATAATAGGATTGGGTTTTAAAAAATTTTAAGACTAGTATTTTAACCCCCCAAAACAAAGCAATAATAAACAACTCAAAAATACTAAACTTTTGAAACACATAATAAGATTTGAATGGTGCCCCACATTAGACTATATAAGGATTAATTTAACCCATCTAATCCTTATCTGGGCATGATACAGTAAATACCTGGATTTAAATAATCCAAGGTAGATCTGATCCTACAGCCAACAAGATATATGCTTTATGAGCTAGAGCGCGTCATTAATTAGGGAGTGATTAATAGAATTGAAATACATATATAATTTTCTAAGTGAGATTCAACTTACTGAAAAAGGAAAAATTACTTTGAACTGATATTTTAACGTAAAAAATTCACTTGTAAGTACGATAACTATCTTATATCAAAGTGATTGTTTCAAAATCACCATTTCCTACAAAATTTTCACGCAAACATTCTTGAAAGGGATTAAACCATTTTGACATTTTCCCATCATTTTTATCTTTTTGCTTATGTTGCTCAGAGTTTATCATTTAGAGGAAGTAACTGTATCGGGTGAACATGACAATTGTGTGTGATCCCCCTGGGTTGTGGGTCCTTTAAACAAAAATACGAGCTTTCGCATAATTTAAACTAGAAAAAAATGATCATATCCCAAAAGTTACCTTAACTATGATCAACATACAAATTTTTGAAATAATTTTAAGTTTATAATAGCTATTTATGTGCCCATGTCTCCATGTCCTAGATTTTTAGGAAAAGGAGAAGGGGGGAAAAAGAGGGGAAAAAAATGCTAGATATGTATTTATATCGGACTCTCATGGTAGCCATATACGAACAACATAGCTTCTTTGCAGATTATTAATGGATATATTTGCCTATTGCAGGCCTGAAGCTGGTTGGGGTGAAGTATATATCTCCTGGGAAGGGTGATGGAATACTGAAGGTAAAGCCTTACATTTCATCTATTGATAGGAAGATCATTGAACAGGCAGCCGGGCATTGAATCCGCTACCTACCTAAGCGCGATTATCATGTTGGGAAGGTAAAGCATCTGTTTATGCCATTACTACATTTACTGCTTGCTTCTCCACATTATTATTGATTTTCTCAGGCAACCTTTGTCTTCTTAATAAACTGTGGTGATTTGAATCTGTTACTAGCAGTTGGTATCCTTCTTGATTTAACAATTTAGTTGGAAGACATGTTCATTGATGGAGAATATTTTGGCCAATTACTAAGCTTAGCTTAGGTGTATATGTACACACACACACACACAGATACTTGATTGTCTGAAAAATGGTCATCTTCCTTGTACAGATTCGAGCTGTGCATTGCTTAATCAACAAGGGGTGATTGAGAACCTTGGCCCCGAAAAATTATGGGACGATGTAATGTCATTGTAGCATATACTAGTCATGGTTTTTGGTAAGGCAAATTTGTCGGATGTTATTGTAGTACTATGAACTTTCATTAACATATGCATATATGTAACAAAATTTGAATTGGCACGAATTCACTTATTAGCCCCTTTTATGGGCCCTTTCAAGAGACCAGAGTTCTAAAAAGTATAAAATGTGAAACGTGTTAAAAGTCATGTTTTGTAATGCAAGACCATTTAATGCATTACTAGTAGTAAATAATTTGTAACGCATGACTTGTGAGATGTTCATGCTTTGAAAACGCGTGTACTTTTTAAAACAAGGAATAAAAACACCAAGTTTTGCGCTTTTTGATGACTTTTAGAACATCAAATAAAAACTAGAACGGGATAAGATAATTTGGTTCCATTATATTTTGCTTCCTAGAAATGTGAAAGGTTACAATTTCTTTGGCTGCTTGACAAGAAAGGTAATAATTTGTTTGCACCAATTTGTTTATTGCTTGCTACTTTATAAACTAACATGGTTTTGAAAGCTAATTTGCAAATTGCATTCACTGTTTTTTACATGAAAGAGATTTGAGTCATGCTACCCTTTGTTACTTGGGTAATTTGGTCGATAAAAATTTTAAAACAATGGTGGGGCAAAATCACACACACTCCAACAAGGGTAGAAAAAAGGTATATATTCGCATTTATCAAGTTACCCGATAAACAAATAAGAGAGAGCGTCATTATTCAAAAAGCATATCCCTTCTTAGCTCTTTCATAGATGGATTATGACTGATTAATAGTATTAATGCCATTAATTAATTTTAATGTGATGTGCGGTGTGTTTGTGTGTGTGTGTGTGACATAATGGAGTCCAAAGTCCAAAAATTTCCCACTAAACTCAAATTTGAATATTAGGTACGTAGAACATAAAGGGCAACATACATGCCTTAAAAAAAAAAAATATAGAGCAATAACTTCTTTGAAACAATAATTTCATATTTATTAAACAAATAATCAACTCTCTAAACTACCTTCAAACAGTTAATTAATTGTTTCTTCTTTTGTAGTTGCTTCCTTCATTAACGGCTTGGTGACAAAGCTCCAATTGTTCACTAGCTCATGAGGCTGCATCCATCCACCCTGCACGTGTGCACACATCTATCCATTTCATCGATATCTGTAATTTTTAACCATTACAAAAATAAGATACTTCTTGTACCTTCATTCTACAAGATAATATCAATCATAGAAATGAACTAGAAACCATCTTCGATCTACACACAGTTCAACATTTATATCAAAAATCAGAAGAGGTTAAAAAGCACAAGTACCATTGCCAGACAGATGAGAGCATTGATGAACAGAACATCCAAACTTGCAATAATTGAACTCTATGGCAGTCGAGTTTGAGCTGCTGACAGAACACTTGATCAAGCATTTAAATTCGCATCTCGCTTTTTGATGTCTAAACGCGCAACCATGACTGCAAGGTATAAAGCAACTCTTAAAGGATGCATTTACATGCCCAACAAATAATAGCATCATCAATACCACAATAGCGTTGAAGTTTTTGCCCTCCATTGCCTGATTTTCAACTCTTCACTTTGATTTTGGAGTCCCACTCACTTAACTGTATATATCATTTACATTGCACACACACAGATATATATATATATACACACACACACACATACATATTATAGTTCTATTGAAGAAACGAGATTTCTTTATTTAGAAAACTAGTTAAACCACTCGTACATTACACGAGTAGAAAAAATTACTAAAATATATTATTATATAGTTAAACATAAAAGATGTAATATTTACACCTTGTAGAAAATATAAAAAAATACAAATATACATTAATTAAATCAATAAGATCAATAGACTTAGTAATCGTAAAGTTCATAATCGTTTAAAAGACAGCACACATTCTTACATATAATCCTTTGTACATATATAGAATAATAGGAAAAATACATGTTATCCGCCTTATTTTAAAAAATCCTAATAAAACTAACAAATTCAAAAAAAAAAAAAATGTAAAATGGGTTAAAAAATTCAAATAACATTGAACTCACTAATATACACGGTAGAGATGGTGAATTAACGGTTTATGATAGATTAGAATTTATTTTAGAATTGATATTTCAGATTTGATATTTTAATTTAGTAGTGAACAAGATTAACAAACAAAACAAATGAGCAAAATGGTTAGGGTTTAGTTGTTAAACTCAATGGGTACAAGTTCAAATTTTCTCTGAGTTTTTTGATCAAAATTTTTGTTAAAAAGAAAAGGAACAATTACCCCAAAATTCACCAAATAAAAAAGGCAGAAAAATCATAGTATTAAAGGTATGGAGACTTAAGTGGATTAATTAATATATATAAATTTGATAGTTTTCATTAATTGATCGAATGATTGACATTCAATAAAATATTGTATTGCCATGTTTAGTGTATTTTAAATAAATTGTTTAATTTTTTTTTCTTTTGACAGGAATACAACACGCATGCACAATACAGAAACATCATACTATATTTAAGAAAACCCGATAGTAGTTTTGTTGAACGCGGAATAATATATATGTCTCACACACCCACCATGTTATCGTAGCAATGTGAGATTTAAGATCAGAGTATGAAACACCACAAGCACTGCAGATCGGAAGAGCACACGTCTGAGGAGGTTAACTGAGGCCCTATATTGGGTTTATTCTACTTAGTATAGATATTTATTTAATTTAGTTATTTCTAGTCAATGTAGATTTCTTTGCATTGGGCTTTAGTAGGACTTATCTATATGCATTTGTATTATTAAAACGTAGATTGTAATTATCATTTTGGAAATGTCCAATAATTACTGACCTTGATTAGTGAAATAAATCAATTTACTTTTCCCTGTCAATCTGTTTGACAGTCGCCTCGATCTTCATTTCTTTCCTCTCCAAATGATTTTGTCGACAATCTCGGTATTCAACATAATGCACAATTAACAAAATTGAGTGATTAAATCTACGAGTTCCTAGAGATATATCTGCTGAAAATTGGTTCAACTTGGGAATTGATTTTCAATCTACTTTCACTAAATATTTGGGTGATCAGTCCTAATACTCTTTTCATACCGACGATTAATTAGTCTTTCACGATCTACCGTACAAATTTATGTTCGTAGTACATATTTGGTTATTGAAAATCATTTTTGGGCGAATGAGAAACTGTGGCCTACAGTCTACCGATAAAATTTAAAACAACATAAATTTTGAGATGTTACACCACTAAAAAAAGATGGCTAGCAATGGTGAACAGTGACACGTAACGCAGATGCCAACAATATTTATATCTCTGCATGACATATAAATTTAAAAAAAAAAAAATTGAAATTGAAATATTTAGCAGAACGAGCTCGAAATCAACAACTCAAACAGCCCACTCAAGAAAAAAATTGACAATAGAAGAGACGAACAATAATGGAAATGCAATGTTCCTTTTCTTTATGTAATTTGGAAATCCATTTCCTGATGGTCTAAAATTCAGCCACTATGGCACATGAAGAACGAAGAGAATATAGTCTACGAAGAAAATTTTCTTCATACATGTGAAATACAAGTAACGAATAAACCTAAGCAGCAGTCTCCAAGTGACATCTCAACAAATACCCAGAATTACCGGAGGACAAGACATCATTACAACGTTGAATCCCAGTACAAACGTATTAAAGCCACTTGGAAAGGACGAGACTCCAAGTAAGAGATCGGAAGAGCACACGTTGAACTCCAGTCACCTGAGATCCGATCGCTTCTTTTTACCACCCTTTCCAGATTTAGAAGGTCCGGCTGTGGAGCTGGAAGCAGGCTCTTGTTTCTTTGTCCGACCGGGGTGTCTTGGGACTAACTCTGCTACTTGAAGCATGAGCTGTTTCCCTGTAATATTTTAGAAACACATTAAACTAGGCGAATAATGATTGCACTCAGGACATAGGAAATCAACCAGTAATATGCATATTTTGTGAATTTGAACCAACTGTTGGCACGCAAAAAAACATATGCATGAGTTTTTCTATCAAGTTCACTAAATAAAAACACCAGATCAGTAGGTCTGCATCCCTACTTACAATATCGTAAAAGTATACATATTTATGATTCTTCCCCTCTGCTCACATGAGGAAAAGGAGCTCAGTTTGCAGAACAACTAAATTCTTACCTTTTAGACCTAAAATGCAGGCTATTTCCATGGGGTGGCAAAACTATGTTTCTGGAGGCAAAGTTTACGATAATATCCAATGAGCACAATTAAAGGAACCTAAAATTCTTGCAAATAAACTCTTGCCCTACATTTAGTTCATTAACCAGACTCTGAAAATGAAGGTATAGATCTTGAAGTTTATTTTAACATGAATCAAATGATGAAAGAAACTAGTCAAGCAATGCTCAAAAGTAGAAAATCTGAACATAGTTATGAAACAACATATTTGAAATGCAAATATTGCAACAGGATAAATACAAGTTTTGATGGGAATTCATCTGCATATTCTCAATCTCAATTTCCAGTTTATCTGTGAAAAGATTGATATAACCCCCAAGAAGTAGAGAAAAAAGAATGAGAAACTACATCATGCCAGTCTGTTTAACCCAGAACCATATTTTCTTTTGTTTTTTTATGCACTAAAATGAAAAGCACGTAGTGAGTACTGTAAACCTTGTTTAATGGAAGCAGGGTAATCCATAGTTTGAATATTCTAAAATCTATTCATCTTTCCAACTCCACATCTACCCTTGTACAAGTCGTGCAGTTTAAGTTAGGATTACATTTAACTGTATTGGGGAAGAAATACAAAAAACTAAGATGGAGAATGGACCATAATTCGAAACCTCACAATTTTATCAATACACTACTCTGAAGTGAAAAGAGATCAAGAGGCCTCAACAGGAGCTTGTCCAGTGGAGATTTTTCAGAAATCAGTTTTCCTCCAAACTCATTTTCAGCATGCACTATCCACCAAAGAAAAAGAAGAAAAAAATCATTTTCCCAAAAAAAATCTCTCCCAAACAAAGGCATCTTTTTATTCAAAAAAAAGGGGGAACTTTAAGTAAACAAACTCAACCTGGTGTCATGTTATTTTTATTGTATTATAGACAATCTACATCGCCAACTATTTGTAGATCAATGAGAGGATTAGCTCAGTTGGAACTTCATCCTCATAATAAAGTTGGTTGAGATAATGTATGTCCATAAATAACAGAAGAGGTGAATCACACTAATCTCAAATTCAAAAGGTCATGATTCTACGATGTATAGCCAAGAACGCATTGGCTAAATTAGATATTCCAACATCAACCAATACCACAACTCCATACAAAGCTGTACCACCCTCAATACACGATACAATAGCAAACAAATAAAAAAAAAAAAAAAAAAAACTAGCAAAAACCAATGTCAAAGCTTGGTCTGCACTTACTCGAAGAAATGGCTGGATTGTATAGACTCCCATCTTCTCTTTTCAGCTGAACCCTCACTCTCCCTCTTTGCATAAAATCCCGTGGATATGCCTTATCACTCTATAAATAACAAAATCACATTACCGTACTGAAATTCACACATATAGACATATATACGTAAAAAACTATTTAAGAAATAATTACAATAATAGACCAACCAAACCCATGAAAACTCATACACGAAAACACATGTGCATTGAACTAAAATCTAATCTTAAAAGAACCACATAGACATAAGATTAAACCTCAATGGCACAGGGGAGTTTGAGATGGTTGCAGCAATCATAAATCTCAGTGTGGGTAGGGTTTTCACAAGCTTTACTGATGTTGATCCGCCTTCCCTCCGCAATTGTTTTCTTCGAATTAATGTATATGGGGTAAAACACAACCCATTTCTTGATATTCTTTATATCCCCGTCCATATTTCCTGTTTCAAATCAATATTCTTTTTAGAGAGTCCAATTATTTGATACAATTTAAAAAAAAAAAAAAGAAATAAACAAAGAAGAAAGATGCAATAAGATAATTATTCATAATACATAAAATTAATTCATAAATTAATATTAAAAACAAGATCTTGATATTAAAGATTTCACCTCCAATTTCTTCTGCGCGCGCACACAGAGAGAGAGAGAGAGAGAGAGAGAGAGAGAGAGAGCTCTATGATTAAATGGATATTGACTGTGGGGCAGGCCGAAAAACTGGAAGATGATCCCAGTTGGAGTTTTAGTCAGTGGAGAATTTGACATAAAGAAAAATCAAACTTAGAACAACTCCAATGCATGAATGTGGATTGTGGATGCTGTGGAGGAGAGTGTTAGAGAGAACATAATTATTTTAATTGCAACGAGCGAAAGAACAGTAGAAAAAAAGAGTGAGAAAAGTGAAAAGAAGGAGAAAAGTAAAATTTAAAAAATAATGATAAAGTAGTAGTGGAAGACACAAAGATGGATCTGTGATTTTGGAAGGGATATGGGAAATGATAACCCAAACTTCAAGTTTGTGCAACTCAAAAGAATGTGTGTAACACCAGAAGTCTAAAAATCGTAAACTTAGAAATGTTATCATTTAGTTCTCTAAATGCACGAAAAAAGATTAATTTTGGAGCTTTTTTTTTCTTGTCAAAATTCTACAGAAATGTTGAGAAGTCTCCCTAAAAATTGGACATATCCAACATATAGAAAATCATCTGTAGCCAATAAAGTTTGCACTGGGAATGTATTAATTCTACCAGTAGTACCACCACATGGTAACCATTACATTCAACATTTCCCTTTCAATCTCACGCTGGGTGCGCTGGTTCCCACTCTGAATTTCCCATTTGCACATTTCATGTATATAATTGCCCTACTCATCTCCTTCTAAAACTTGGAATATATATATATATATATATATATATATATAAGTTTTCAGTTTCCACACTTTATCATTAACAAACATAGCATTTTAAATTTAATGACCATGCATTCTTCTTAATGCAATGACATAATATAAATGTGTGCATGAACATGTCCTTGAGCATAATAAGCATATAATAAACGACATTAACATCACAATGGCATAATTGCATTTCAGTATTATAATCAGACATCCACAAGTTAAACATAAAGTGCGTTACCTATACATTGGCCTCTAACATTGAACGAAAATAGACGTGAAGTATACTCACCTGGAATCCTGAAGGGTTTATTTTTCTCAAATAGCAAGTGACGGTATCCTGGTCACTCACGATGTCAATTTGCAAAATTCCTAAATGATTATTAATTATCAATATGCCAAAATTCTCTATTTATTATTTATTTAAAACAATGCAGCAATGTTCATTCGTAATATTCATACAATGAAAATAAATAATCAGTTTATCACTTTTTAATTATCAAAATAAATGACAACTTAATTGAAGCAATTTATTGTGTAATATTGA
The DNA here is from genome assembly GCA_963692815.1 of Nyctanthes arbor-tristis. Classification (NCBI taxonomy): domain Eukaryota; kingdom Viridiplantae; phylum Streptophyta; class Magnoliopsida; order Lamiales; family Oleaceae; genus Nyctanthes; species Nyctanthes arbor-tristis. Next base: position 27,311 of record CAVNYN010287802.1, on the reverse strand, counting down.
ATATATTTTCGGTAGTCTTAGTAAAATAATATAACTACGAGTTAGATATTATTATGCTAAATCAAAACTAAAGGTATTCAATGTCATGATTTAATTAAGAGCAGGTTATTTGTCAAAGACTATTTTTATATGTTAAGTTACCTATAAATTATTCTAGAATTTCTGTTTTTTGTAAAAAATTAAGGAGCTTACCAATTGCTTAAAGATTATTGTAACATAGTACTCAATTACAATCTCATCCAAACATTTAGCAAACATTTTTGTTATATAGCTAATTTCAAATGGACATTTCATCAAACACTTTATCAGCATAACTAGTTTCTCACTGTGGAGTTTCACCAAATGTCTTCATTGTATTTGCAGCAAAAGTCTCTAACCTTTGCATTCATTTGCACTTTCTATCACAACTTCTAAATCCGGACCAATAGGTCCCCAACCTTTGCATTCATTTGCATTTTCATCCAAATACATAAATTTAATCATTAAAATGTCAGGGTCGATTTGGCAACCATTTAAATGGAATACTAGTATAATCAAAATTAAGTACAGAGAAGTGACACACGTGCACAGGAAAGTGACCCATGTACATAATGATAAAATTTCAAATTTTCACATGAATATTTTGTTATTGCATACATGTCACTATTGTGTACTCGTACGTCACGTGAATTTCAAGTTTAGTTTCAAATATTCCATAATTTGCATTTTTGTGCTCAATCTCAATACCAAATAAAGATACTGTATTTTGCAATGCTTGTTTACGCCTAGCTAGAATATAAAGATGGCATTGCCATCATTGTCTAATCATCTTTATGCTATGACTTCATTTAATTATGCTTAGAAATTATATACTTTTTAGAAACACAGTCCCTGATCTAGGGAGTTCAGGGACAGTGCCCCTGAAATATTTTCTCCTAAAGTAAACTGTTGGGAAATGGTATTCCTCCACTTCTTGGTACAAGCACAAAATTAAATATACACTTTCTCAAATACTAGAGAATAAAAATTAACAAACAAATCACAATTTCTTAATTTCAAAGAATCACATTCAACCCTCAAGCTCCAAGACGGAAACAAGCAGAATTCCCAAACGCCATTCAGAAATCAATCACATATTATACTTCACATAAATCTTAAATGCAAAATCACATACATTCAAATTCAATGACTCAAAATGCTATCAATTAGATCTCGAATCCCCAATACAATCAGTTATCACAATCATGAACTACTTCCTTAAAATCAAATTCAACCTACAAATTACATTCAATTATTCAAAGACACCATCTCAGAGAACACTCCACACTATCTAAATCATCACATTCAAATTTTAATTGACATCTGACAATTACTAAAAATTACTAAATTTAGACAATAATTCAATCAGTCATCACTCATCGGTTAACTAAATTACTAGAACGCTTGGAGTCGGAGACGTGCTAACCTGGCTAATCGCCGCTATAGAAAACTGCAGAAGCCAGAATGAGCGCGCGGGGAAAGACGCAGAGTTCAGACTAGAGACCACTTTGCCATTCGCCTCGTCCTTGAGTGTTCGTCTTTGGAGCGAGCTAAAATGAAATTTGGGCTGAGCCCAGTAGGCCCAATTTCAAGGAGAAAATGTCAACATTGGCCTTTTTTGATGGTTTGAATGCTTTGAGTTGAGGTCTTTCACAAATCACAACCCCTTCAAAAGAATTAAAAAAGAAAAAAAAATTGGAAAAGTCTCACAAATTCCTCTGCCTAGCTGAGGGGAAAAGTTACATTTGCTCACACCAAATGCATGACCTAAGATACCAATTTGTGTCTTTTCATTCTTGTTGCTGCGTTGAAGAAGGGCAACAAATATCTAATATATGAAAGAGAAAAATACGTTTATTAATAAACTAGTTACTTGTCACGTAGCAATTTATAAATTACCACATTAATTAACATCAATTAGTAATAAAACCGTTAATTACTACTCAATATTTCAAGGTCCATTTGGTTTCATTTATACTTAGATTGATTTATAATATACTTTGAATTTCTGGGACACTTTCAAATTCTACAATTGACATCTCACATATCAATAACATCAAATAACAACTTTTTACTTTTCAACAAAATTTGACCAATCAAATTATAAGCCACATGTCCCAAAAATTCAAATTTCAAAATATATTATAAATCAATCTAATTATAAACGATTCCAAACGGTTGTCATATCAGATTGCCATCTATATTTAATATGCAAGTCATGATAAAGTTGCTTTTAGGCTCCCCCGTTTTTTTGAACGAAAGTTGCTTTTAGTCAATGTGACAAAAATAGGCATATTATTGCTTAATTATGAAAACAAATTAAAATATAATGACCCAACGAAAGAAATTATATTACAGTGAGATGATTGATAATAATTGAGTAAAATACAGTGAAATTTACCAATTTAACATCCAATTTGTATATTTTTGGGCAATTATCTTTTTCGGTTAAAGAAAACCATAATAATAAAGAAAGTTGACTATATTAATAGAGAATTATGGTGGGTTTATAGTTCTTGTTCTTTCCATTCCTATACCCTAATTTTGGAGCTCTTTCTCGCTCAATCATTTTTTCCTGTTTCAATTTAGAATTCTTTGTTTTCAAATTTCAGTCATCGACGAATTACTGATTTAATTTGCAATATCTTCAAAATTTGGTTGGTTGACAAAATGTGTACATATATCACCATCACTAACTATCCAAATTTTTATGGAAACAACACGTGCTCTTGTTAAGGAGCGTGCATTGTAAAAAAAAAAAAAAAAAAAAAAAA
>CAVNYN010287802.1:1857-24499 GCA_963692815.1 Nyctanthes arbor-tristis | reverse complement strand
CCTGGTGAATAAGGTTGTAGACCAAAATGATGGACAACCATACAAAAATGACCTATTTGTTCAATTCAAGGTGATTGTTTTTTTTTTTCTTTTCCTTTTTTTCTTTCAAGGTGATCTATTTTTTAATGCTGATGCTTCATCAATATTTAGTGTGACTTCAAATTTTTATGGAAACAACACGTGCTCTTGTTAAGGAGCGTGCATTGTAAAAAAAAAAAAAAAAAAAAAAAAGACAAGAATCCACCAGTGATTTTAAAACTATAGTCTCTATATCATATAGATCGCGTTATTTTCATAGAAAAATTATAGTTAATATAATTTAATTTGTGGGGGGATCAACTTTTACAATGCTATCTATTATTCCAAATTATCATGAATATAAAGCATTGATATCCACGAAAATTGCACTTGATCACACATCTGTCGATTTTGTCAACGTCTACAATTTTCAGTAAGGGATGAAATAATACTAAACACAAATAAACAAGATATATCATCAAGATTACTCTGACTTTCTTTTCCTAAACTACGATGATATGAATATGTTATTAAAAGTTGGCATCCTTGAAGGATTTAATAGTTTCATCTTTAGATGGAAAAATAGCACCGCCCACATCATCTCTGTGACAATGTGCGATTGTACAAATTTGTACATGCATGCGAGGCGTATAAAATTGTGTATACAAATTTTTTGCATCTAGTATGTACAATAACATTTTTTTTCTGATTATTGGTAACACGCACAATCATCTTGTGAGATGTTATTGTAGTACCTTTGAAATTTCATTAATATATAGTTAAGTTATATGTAACAAAATTTGAATTTGATAAAATTCCCATAATATATATCTCCCCGGTTTTTATGGGAATTTCATGAAATCAAATCAGCCTGATAGCTAGGAGAAAGAAACTTTTCAAAATACATTGAAAAGTTAAATTTTGTTCACATCAAATGAATGACCTAGGATACCAATTTGTTGTGTCTTTTCCTTCTAGTCATTGCGTTGAAGAAGGGCAACAAAGATATCCGATACATGAAAGGGATCAAGTATGTTATTAATAAAATACTTGTCATGTGGCAGTGTATAACAATTTTGTTTATAAAGTATTAGTTGTCATGAACCTTGAATGTTTTGGCCTTTCATCTACCCACTAAGCGAATCTACGTAGAAGGGAAATGTTATTATATCATATACCAAGTTTTATCGCATCTTAAAACTTTTTATGACTTCATTTCATTTCAAGTTTTATCGCACCAGATGTCTAGCGCTATTATGATACTAAACACCCATAACATGTGGAAGAAACCAACATTTGACGTCATATTGGCTTCAAATCTCTAGTGTTACATTTAAATTTGTATTTATGTATGTATATAGCAAAAGTTTAAAATTTCAAAAATTTTCAATAAACTCAAATTTGAATATTAAGTAGAACATAACTACTAATGTTATATATGACTACTAAAAACCTACTACATCAATGATTTCATTGAAATCGTTATTCCATACTTAATATTGCTAGAAACAAGTACCCTTTACACTACAATCCAAATAGTTAAAAGTTAACTTGTTCTTCATTTGCTTCCTCCATAAAATGGCTTGATGATATAGCTCCGACAGTTGTTGGCTGGCTCGCGAGGCTGCATTTACCCATCTTGCAATTGTTCACACATCTATCCGTCTTGTCAACATCTGTAATATTCAACCATTATAAAAGTACGTTATTTTGTGTGTGTGTATATATATATTTGCTAGACGAGATAAAACCAGACACATCAATGAACAAGATATCACATTTCTCTCCCATCTTCGGTTCAACAGAGGTTAAAAGCACACGTACCATTGCCATAATGGGCACACCGATGAACGGCACATCCAAGCTTGCAATAATCGAACACAGTGGCTGTCGAATTTGAGCCGCCAACGCCGGAACACTTGATCAAACATTTCAGTGCACACTTGGGTTTATTTTTAGCAAAAATGCAGCCAAGACTACATGGTTCAAAGCAACTTTTGAAGGAAGCACTTGCTTGCCCAACGATTAATAGCATCATCATCAAGATAATAGCAGTGATTTTTTTGCCCTCCATTTCGTCTGCCTGATTTTCAACTCTTCACACTAATTTTGATTTTGGAGTATTCACTTAGTGTATGTTATCTGTCTATATATAGTCGTAGTGAGAAAAACGAGAGGGTCTCCTTATTTTAGAATTTGAATAAATTGTATTAATTGATTGAATTGATTGAATGATTCACAGGCAGTAAAATCGTATATTACCAATTTAGTGTATTTTATAAATTCTTAAATTTTTTGAAAATACCTCAATTTTAATTTCTATTTTTCATAAATTAATTAAGTTACATTAAGATCCGATAGTTAATTAATTAAAAAGGTAAACAGCACTTTCGGGAAGTGCTTGACCATTTTCATTAATTAATATATTTGAATTTTATTGGTGAAATAAATCAAGTTTTTTCCCTCCAATTTTTGATTGAACGATTGACAATCAATGAAAAATTATAGAATTACCATGTTTAGTGTATTCCCTCTCGTTCCCCCTTTGTCTATAATTCTTTTTCTAGTCCAATTGCTTCCCTCGTCAATTTAGTATTTAATAGAATCCAAAGCTAATGAATCTCTTAAATTTCTTGAATTCTATTCGAGTTCGTAAAAATTATGGAAGATTTATGAATAATTTCAAATATGTCTAATATCATTCAAGTCCATATTTATCTAGACACATGATTCGGTTTTTCCCTTTTCTCAAAACTTTAGTAAGATAATAAAATTGTTTTTCTCCTTAATTTGCTTCTTGAATAGTGTTGTACTATTGCTGGTGCATAAAATCATTCATTGTGGAATCAGCAAAAAATTATAAGATATTATTAATCATTAATTAATTGTTTTTCCTAACCAAAATAGATATTTGTAGACACTTTTTTTCCCATTAAAACACATGAGAGTTTTAGTATAATTTTTAGGCCTCCACCCCCAATCTAAACACAGAGTAAAATATTTTTTGTTTGAAACCAATAAAGCCAGACAATATGAAGCTGATATAAGTTAATAATACATAAAAGTAGTCGTAATTATTCATATTCAGATATCGAGAAAAATTAAGAAAAATTATAATTATAATTTTCAATTAAATTAAATATAATATACCCTACCATTTGATTTATGAAATTAATTTTATCATATTTCTTGATCATATCATCACAATTAAAAAAAAAATAGTTTGCAAAAAAAAAAAATATATATTATGGCTCAATTTGATTTAGGTGAAAAAAAGACTCAAACTTAATTATCCATAAACGTAAACGGCATGTTACTAAAACATACTATTTACGTCAAATCAAAATTCAAGAGTCAATCAAAACTTAGATGTTTAACTCTATTTCATATAATAAAAAAAAAATAAGTGATTTTTTTAAAATTAATGATATAATGGATATAGAGGAGGGGAGGGAATTTCGAGGACCTCCAACCCAAAATGCAATGTAAGTGAAATTGATTTAAACTAAAAAGGGCTTTTTAAGTATTAAAAAAAATAAAAGTATTGCTAGAGTATAAAAGAAATCAATAGCAGGTATCATAAAAAAAATAGGTCCAGTCTAATTTATATAATTTGTAGTAATCTTTTAATTTTATTATTATGTAATTCGTATTATTTGTAAAGTTAATTTGAGTGCTAAGAGATATATAAATAGAAGAGATTAGAATGAAATCGGAAAAGATAGGATGCAAAGTTAGAGAAATGGATAAGGTAGAAGAAAATTAAAAAATTAAAAAGGGAAAAATTTAGAATACCACACGAATTACCGCATTAGGAAATAAGATGTCAAAAAATCCTACTAACAAATTTTTTAGCGGAAAAACTGCGGTACAAAGCTACTGCCGACTTAATTCCTTATATATATATATTTATTTATTTATTTGATTAGCAGTGCATAATTTGTTTACAATTTCAACGAGTTTACTAATTTCAATTATCTCAGGCTTTGGAGCTTCTGAAGGTGTCCCTGCGTTCCCAGAAGGTTCTAACAAATGTGTTTCTGATGGATTATTAATAATTTCTTCTAGATCGGAAGAGCTTATGCAGCCACTATATATCTTAGACTGATGAGAACTGAATAAAGCCATGTTGTTTTTCTTATTAGATAAACTTTTGGGTTATGTTCTATCACCCTCTTACGATTTATCCTTGGCAATGAAGCCTTTGATTGTTTTTACGTTTAATTAAATATATGCTACTGAATTATTGAATTAATTATTTATAGTTAAATTTTTCACTCTTTAATTATTCATGATAATTGTAGCGCTGACCAGTGCGTTAGATATCCAGTACTAACTACAAGCCTACATGTTGCATGGTTTCGCTTCTGCAGTGATAATTGAATGCAATAAAAGTGGAACGCAAAGGCTGAAGCACATGAAAGTTCTTTAAATTTCTTCCATCAATGTATTTTACAACGTAAATATTCTTATCAACGTTACAAAAAATGTTTGTAGACTTAAGAGATCTCCTGCGGGTTTTCTATTTTAAAAGAGTATATTCTACATTTTAAAGAGTAACTTTAAGAGTGCAGATGATACGAAAGGACGACAAAGAAAATATTTTCAAACTTTCGTAAAAAGCATTTTACCAAAAGGGGAGATGAGGATTGATTTTGCAACAAAATGATGAAAACTATGCTTAAAAAGAATTGTATCATAGAATTTCAATTCCGTTTCCATTTTTTCAAGAGTTTGACATTTTTCATGGAAAATATCTCCAATCAAACATGCTATAAATTTAAAGAGTAAAAATTCTGATATCATTCTCATCGTAAAATATGAAGCATTTTTGCACATCCAGTTATGACATGAAAAGTCACTTTTTATTCACGGCAGTATTCGTTCAATTCTAAAGATATCGAAATCGTTATAACAATAACGAAGTCTTTATTAGGTGTTTGATTAGTGGTTTTAATCCCTAGATACTACTCAATATGACTTATAACATATTAAGAAATGCTTATAACTTGTCAGTATAACTCGAAAGTTTAGATTTTAATTTAATGACATTATTGACTCAATGATATTCAACTTGTTATAACAGAGACTATATCAGTGACATTTTAAAATTTTTAGGTGGTCGTCTATATGCGTCTGCCTGTGAACGGCTCACCATACAATATTAGGTATTTTTTATTTGTTGTTATGACATGAAAGGTCACTTTTTATTCACGACACCCTTCGCTCAATTGTAAAGATCTCGAAATTGTTATAATGATAACGAAATTGTTATGTGTTAATATTTCATTTTAGGTGTTTGATTAGGGGTATTCATCTCTAAATGCTAGTCAATACGATTCACAACACATAAAGAAATGCTTATGACTTGTGAGTATAACTTGAAAGTTCAAATTTTAAGTTAATGACTCTATTTACTCAATGATATTTAGATCGTTATAAGGGTAACTATATCAATATCATTTAAAATATATTTTAAATGGTCATCCAGATGCGCCTACCCTATGAACGGCTTAGCATAGAATATGAGGTATTTTTGGACGAGCAGTTATGACATGAAAGGTCACTTTTTATTTTACTATAGTCTCCGCTCAATCCTAAAGAGCTTGTTTGGCAATCTTTATTTTTTCTATTTATAAATTCACCTACTATTGATTTGACAACTACTCAACAATCACCACACATTTTAAATTTTAATTAAATCTCCACCACTCATTTTCACTCTTTATAAATTCTCTTTATAAATTCACTTTATAAACTTAACCAAATGGGCCCAAAGTTATAGAATCGTTATTACGATAACAAAATTATTATGAGTTAATTATCTATTTTAAGTGTTTAGTTAGATGTGCTCATTCTAGATACTAGTCCATACGACTCACTACACATTAACAATTGCTTATGAATTGTCAGTATAACTTTAAATTTTAAATTTTAATTTAATGACATTATTCACTCAATGATATTCAAATCCTTATAATGAAAATTATATCAATGACATTGTAAAATTTCTAAGTGGTCATCCATATGCGCCTACCCTGTGAAAGGCTTACCATATGATATTAGGCATTTTTTGATGTACTATTATGACATGAAAGGTCACTTTTTGTTCACAGCAGTCTTCGCTCAATCCTAAAGATATCGAAATCGTTATTACGATAAAATCATTACGAGTTAATTATCCTTTTTATTTATTTGATTAGAGATGTTCATCTCTAGATACTAGTCAATATGAATCACAACACATTAAAAATTTCTTATGGCTTGTGAGTATAACTCTGACGTTTAAATTTTAATTTAGTGATATTATTCACTCAATGATATTTATATTGTTATAATGAAAATTATATCACTGACATTTTAAAATTTTTAAGTGGTCGTCCATATGCGCCTACCCTGTGAACGACTCATCATACAACATTAGCTCATTGTTTTTATTCGTAGTAGTCTTTGATCAATCCTAAAGATATCGAAACTGTTATAGAGATCACGCAATCGTACGTTATGAGTTACCATTCTTTTTACTTGTTTCATTAGAGGAGTTTATCTCTAAATACTAATAAATATGACTCACAACCATTAAGAAGCACTTATGACTTGTCAGTATAACTTGAACGTTCAAATTTTAATTTAATGACACTATCCACTCAATGAAATTCAAATCGTCAGAACAGTAATTAAGTCATGTCATTTCAAAATACATTTTTAGTGGTCATCCAATGCGACCACCTTGTAAACGGCTCACCATAGAATATGAGACATTTTTGGATCTGCAGTTATGTCATGAAAGACTTTTTATTTACGGCATTCTTCGCTCAATCCTAGAGATACATGAATTGTTATAACGATAACGAAATTGTTATGAGTTAATTATCCACTTTAGGTGTTTGATTGGATGTGTTCATGTCTAGATACTAGTCAGTACGACCCAACAAAATATTAAAAATTTCTTGTGGCTTGTTAGCATAATTCAGAAGTTCAAATTTTAATTTAATGATACTATTCACTCAATGATATCCAAATCATTATAATGAAAATTATATCAATATGCTGTAAAATTTTTAAGTGGTCATCCATATGTGCCTACCCAGTGAAAAGCTCACCATACAATATTAGGCCTTTTTTGATGTGCTGTTATGACATGAAATGTCAATGTCATTTCATTTCAAAATTCAAAACAGTAATTATGTCAATGTCATTTCAAAATACATTTTTAGTGGTCGTCCAATGTGACCGCCTTGTAAACGGCTCACCATAGAATATGAGACAATTTTGGATCTGCAGTTATGTCATGAAAGACTTTTTATTTACGGCATTCTTCGCTCAATCCTAGAGATACATGAATTGTTATAACGATAACGAAATTGTTATGAGTTAATTATCCACTTTAGGTGTTTGATTGGATGTGTTCATGTCTAGATACTAGTCAGTACGACCCAACAAAATATTAAAAATTTCTTGTGGCTTGTTAGCATAATTCAGAAGTTCAAATTTTAATTTAATGATACTATTCACTCAATGATATCCAAATCATTATAATGAAAATTATATCAATATGCTGTAAAATTTTTAAGTGGTCATCCATATGTGCCTACCCAGTGAAAAGCTCACCATACAATATTAGGCCTTTTTTGATGTGCTGTTATGACATGAAATGTCAATGTCATTTCATTTCAAAATTCAAAACAGTAATTATGTCAATGTCATTTCAAAATACATTTTTAGTGGTCGTCCAATGTGACCGCCTTGTAAACGGCTCACCATAGAATATGAGACAATTTTGGATCTGCAGTTATGTCATGAAAGACTTTTTATTTACGGCATTCTTCGCTCAATCCTAGAGATACATGAATTGTTATAACGATAACGAAATTGTTATGAGTTAATTATCCACTTTAAGTGTTTGATTAGACGTGTTCATCTTTAGATACTAGTCAGTACGACCCAACAAAATATTAAAAATTTCTTGTGGCTTGTTAGCATAATTCAGAAGTTCAAATTTTAATTTAATGACACTATTCACTCAATGATATCCAAATCATTATAACGAAAATTATATCAATGACGCTGTAAAATTTTTAAGTGGTCATCCACATGTGCCTACCCAGTGAAAGGCTCACCATACGATATTAGGCCTTTTTTGATGTGCTGTTATGACTTGGAATGTCACTTTTTGTTCACAGCAGTCTTCGCTCAATCCTAAAAATATAAAAATCGTTATAAATATAACGAAATCGTGATGAGTTAACTATTCAATTAAGTGTTACATTAGAGGTGTTCAACTCTAAGTATTAGTCAATACGACTCACAACACATTAAGAAACACTTATGACTTGTCAGTATAACTTGGAAGTTCAAATTTTAATTTAATAACACTACTCACTCAATGATACTAAAATTGTTATAATGAAAATTATATCAATGGCATTTTACAATACATTTTAAGGGGTCATCTAGATGCTTCCACCCAGTGAATGGCTCATAAAACATGAGCTATAGCAGCGACATTTTACGACGACATCAAATGTCATTGCTATAGTGTTGACTATAGCAGTGACATCATAATATCGTCACTGTAGGTTGTGTCTACGGGGATGACTAGTCATGTCGCCGCTATGTATTGCCATCTATAGCGACGACATACAAAAGTCACCGCTATATTTCTTGATCTAAAACGATGACCCATAAATGTCATGACTATTGCATTGGCGTGAAGATTTCCCACCTTTGTTCTTGAGATCGGAAGACAGCAAGTTGTTGTTATAGGTAATATGTTCGTCACTATAATTGTAATAGTCTATATAATATATTTTATAAATGCAAAATATTAATTGAAACTTAGGGTTAGGGATGGCAACAGGGTGAGTCAGGGTCGGGTTTGGCTTCCCTCTACTAGGCCTCGATTTTTTTTACCTCACCCCGATCCCCGGTAGAATCGGGGCGGGGACGGGTTGGGGCAGGGAAAAGAAAATCCCTCATCCCTACCCCAATTTTCTTTAATTTTTTTTAATTTAAAGCACATGCACTGAAATATTAGCCCAAGAAAGCACATGTATAAGAAAATTATTTAGACCATGCACAAGACAAGGCCCATTAGCCCAAGGCATGTGTGTTACATGCATTAGCTTTTATAATGAGTTGGCCTTATTCTACTTTTCTATGGACACGATGTGGGATGCCTTCCTATGTTGATGTAGTATAAAGGCAAATAGAATCCCACATTGAAAGTGAAGTTAAACGAAGCCGGGATATGGTGTGTATAAAAAAAGGGCCAATTGACGCTCAAAATTCTAGGAGGGAAAGTGGGTTGTGGGGGCCAGTCTTGGACCATATTCCCGTGAGCCCAAGCAAATACCCCGAGCCCAAAACAAATAATAACTAAGTAATTTTTAAACAAATAATAATGTTTGAGACCTAATAAACAAATAATAATTAAGTAATTTTTATACAAATATTAATGTCTTGAGACCTAGTAATGTTATACAAAATAAATTTTTTTAATAAATAAAAACCAAAAAATCGGGTTTCGGGGAGGGGTCGGGGTGGGGGAACCAAAATCCGTCCCCGCCCTGCTAGTGATTTGGGGCATAACATTGTGCTCCGTCCCCGCCCCGTTTCCAATCGGGACGGATCCCCATCTGGTTCGAGTTTTCGGGTTAAATATGCCATCCCTACTTAGGGTAGGTCAGTTGGTGAGGTGCTTCCCATGTGAAGGGAAGGATGTGGGTTTGAGTCTTGGGAGGTGCAAGAATGTATTCAATTACATGGGGATAGCAGTGGGTCGGCTACGGAGCAGGTCAGGTCGGGCCGGGTCTAATGTGGTGGGGGGTAGAAATTTTATTTTCAAAAAGATTAATGACCAGAAAATTTAGATCGGCGACATTTAAGTTGTCACTATACATGCCGATACAATAGGTCGAAAAGTCACCACTATTGGTCTATTGGTAAAGGGCTTATAGTAACGACCTCGTCGCCGCAAAAAATGGTCACAATATGTTTGTAGTGACGACATTTTGGCCTACAGCTGTGACATAGGCGGCATTTGTTGTAGTGTCACCATAGAATGTGAGGTATTTTTGGATGTGCAATTATGACATGAAAGGTCATTTTTATTTACGGCCGTCTTTGCTGAATGCTAAAGATATAGAAATCATTATAGGTGTCTGATTAAAGGTGTTCACCTGTAGATACTAGTCAATACAACTCACAACATATTAAGAATCACTTATGACTTATCATTATAACTTTGAAATTCAAATTTTAATTTAATGACACTAATAACTCAATGATATTCAAATCGCTATAATGAAAATTATGTCAATGACATTTTAGATCGGAAGTGATCATCCATATTGCAAACCACTCACCATACAATACTAGGCATTTTTTGATGTGCTATTATGACATCAAGACGTAATTTCTGTCATGGAAGTTTTCGCTTAATCCTAAATATATCAAAATTGTTATAACCTTAACGAAATCGTCATGAGTCAACTATCCATTTTAGGTGTTTCATTAGAGGCGTTTATTACTAAGTAATAGTCAATACGACTTATAACACATAAAAAACCTTATGACTTTTCAATATAACTTGGAAGTTCAAGTTTTAATTTAATGACACTATTTAATCAATGATATTGAAATCGTTACAACGATAATTATATTTGAGCAGTCGTCCAGACGTGCCCACTCTCTGAACGGCTCACCCTAGAATATGAGGTACTTTTTGACGTGCAGTTAATTATCGCATAAAAATGTCACTATTTATTCACGGCAGTCTTTACTCAATTCTAAACATATCGAAATTATTATAACAATAACAAAGTCGTTATGAGTTAATTATCCATTTTTGGCATTTGATTAGAGGTGTTCATATCTAGATACTAGTTAATACGACTCACAACACATTAAGAAGTGCTTATGACTTGTCAGTATAATTTAGAAGTTTAAATTTTAATTTAACGATACTATTCACTCAATGATATCCAAATCGTTTATAACAAAAATTATATCAATAACATCACAAAATTTTTAAGTGGTCATCCATATGTGCCTACCCTATGAAAGGCTCATTACAATTTTAGGCATTTTTTGATGTGCTGTTATGACATGAAACGTCAATTTTCATTCACAACACTTTTCCTTTAATACTAAATATATCGAAATCATTATAGTAATAACGAAATTGTTATGAGTTAACTGTTCAATTAAGATCGTTTCATTAGAGGTGTTCGACTCTAATTATTAGTCAATACGACTCACAACACATTAAGAAACGCTTATGACTTGTCAGTATAACTTGAAAGTTCAAATTTTAATTTAATGACGCTATTCACTGAATGATATTGAAATTGTTATAATGATAATTACGTCAATAGCATTTTAAAATATATTTTAAATAGTTGTCCAGATATGCTTACCCTATAAATTGCTCATAGTACAATATGAGGCATTTTTTGACGTGCGGTTATGACATGAAAGGTTACTTTTTAGTCATGGCAATCTTCGCTCGATCCTAAAGATATCTTAATCGTTATAACGGTAATTAAATTATTACGAATTAATTAGGCATTTTTTTGTAATGACCTGGCCATGAGTTACTTGCTTTGATGCCACTTTAATGCCCCAGCTGTGAGATACTTCTTTTCCATGTCAAGGGTTTAGGTGTAGTGATATTAATGTGTATTATTTCTTATTTTAGAACTGTTAAAGTTGGTGAGTTAATCCATTTTATATTTACAATTGAATTTTGTATTAGATCCCTATCACAGAGACTCAGTGTTCGTCCAAGATTTAGCAAAGGTCTTGTATAGGTTCTGTTTTAATGTCCATTATTATCTATCATCCAAAGTCAGTGGTTAGTAGTGACGAGGCCGGTGATTTCCCATAGGTTTTGACTCAATAACATTGGTATATAGACACCCATGTCTGAGTAGTTCCAAAGATCTCTAAATTTTTGAAAACATGGAAAACAATGAATATATAATATTCAGTGAGAAACCTTTACACATGAAAGTTTTTCTTTTATAAACGTGAGTTTGGGCCCGAATTACATCATATACATGTTTTATCCCGAGCGCTCAATATAACTTGTTCAGTTATAACATAACATGAAGTTTGATCATCGGTCACTTAGGTGCCTCACAAAACCATAACTGATTCTGAAGGTTTGACCATAGACTACCTTGGTAGTCTCCCACAATCTTAAAGAAGTGCCTTGACACCAAACATTTTATGTACCAAACATAATTATATTCTGAAACTAATAGGAAAGATCTAGATGTAATTCCTTTTCTGAAAAAGGCACTTGTGCTTTAATTGCTATGTATAGCATGAATTGAATTGTATATATACTTCACATAGCATAACTTATTTAATCTTGGTTCATCATGAACAATACTTGACATTAGAGAATATGCCTTGCATAATAACATTATCCTCTTCACATGAATTTTCACACATAATAGTACTATCTTTATCATGGATTACAAACACATGAATTTCCTCAAATAATTTATACAAGCATATTCAAATAACACATATAAGAGGTGTAAAGATCACTCATGTTAAATCCCTAATTGGGATTATTTTGCGATATTAGTTTATTCTTTCCCTGTTTCCTCCTTCGTTAGCAGATCATGCCTTTGAATTTTCCCCCATCTTCTTAAATTTAAATGTGTGCAAAGAGGATATATTATTTATTTAGAATTATGTCTTAATTCTTTTATAGGTGGATAGTTCACCATTTCTATTATTTTAGTGCATGGGTATAGAATTCTCTTGTATGTAAAGAATGTATTTGATAGTGGGGGAACAAAATTGCCATGAGTAAACAATAAAGGACCAAAGATTCAATTATTGGAGGGGGGAGATGCAAAAGGGACGGTTGGTGCAAAGAACAATGGAATGAACCTTAGCTATTTATGGACATTTGCATCCAAAAATTTCTTAACAAAGTGGCAAGCTCCCACTAGATGCCATAAAACCCAATAAAAGCCCTCCACATTCCCTCTCCTCTTTGCCTCACACGATATTAGGCTGGCCCTCCACATGGCATCCATGTATTGTTTTCTTCTTTTTTTCCTTTCGCCTTTTTATCAACTTGTCTTTCAACTTAATTTCGAAAGCCCAAAAGAAATCCAAATAGAGAGTTCTTAATGTTTATGCGAAGCTCTTGGAGAGTACTATATCATAGCATTTTGAAAACTCCAAAACCATTAACAATAAGAAAAGTTAAAACATGCTAAAATAAATGACTAAAGTCGTTTATTACAAATATATTTTGCATTTATTATTTCTCTTTTCATCACTTAATCATTAAAATAATTTAATAGTTCTACTTAACAATGAAAAGAGTTATAATGCAAGCATGTAAATTTTGCGGGTCATTACAATCTACCCCCTTAAAATAATTTCATCCATGAAATTACTATGAATTGTCTAGGCTAAATCTTATAAAAGAAGCATTTTAAAACTTTCACAACGTAGTTTACCATAAAATATCTTAGAGTCAAAAATATTTTAACATCCTTGATAAGAAAATTATCTTGAGAGTAAAATGGTATATCGTAACATTTAAAACTCTGAACATAAATGAACATCATCTAAATCAACAAGTGGCGTGAAGATATGAACATCATCTAAATCAACAAGTGGCGTGAAGACTTTAAATTACATCTACTTCATACATGTGATGCCATCATCTTCTATAGATTCTAATCAAAATGATTTTTCTCTCAACTTGATGGTTTGATGCCATCTTATCTTCAAAATAATCTTTAATTGAATGCAAATTTTCCCCCCTTGATATTGTCCACTATAGTATTGTTTTCACACGTATGACACGAAACAAGTTGATTCCCAAGAACTTGTAAGTCATTATGATGTTGCCATCAATTCCAGAGACTAAGTTAAAATTCTCTGAACTAAAATTACTCTTATGAAATTTACAAAAATGGTGTTTAAACTAGCATGTGTCCAAATTCCATGATATTTAACATTTAGAGAGCATTAGAAACATTTATAAAACTTTGTATATTTAAAATACTCTCCAAACTTTATATCATCTATTTTAAATTAAAGAACATACATATAGTCTTACCAAAATCAATTTGGAGACCCGTCATTAATTTTCCAAAACAAATGGGGTAATTTATTATCCTTGCTGTAATGAGTTAATTATCCTTGCTGTTAATTACTTGATTGTTAAAGTCGAATTATTATTTTTTGATTACTAGGTTGAGTAAAATGACCTTAACTCAAAGGAAAATACTTCCTTTGTCCGGCAAAGATATTTCACTATACTCCCTTAACTCATCGGTTCCAAATTATATTTCACTTTCCCTAACTAATTTTTTAATTTTCTAATATATGCTAATTAATTAAGTATAGTAATCAACAACAGTGAATAATTAAAGTGAGATATGTTCAACAAACATAAGAGTATATTAGGAAAATATAATCTTAAATTGTACTTTTCCAACAACATGGATTAAGTTTAGTTCTCTGTTGAATGGAATCTCTCACCTTATTTACCTTCCCTTCTTTGGTCTCTAAGTCGGGTTTCTCATTTGGTTTGTTTATTTGCTTGGTGATGTTTAACCTTTCTTTTTTTTTTTTTTTTGCTTTGCTCGGTCTTTGATTCTCTTCTGCTCCAGTCTGGAGTTTGTGGCATTTTGCTTTGGTTTTTCAGTACTTTTACTTTTTATTTCCATATATAAAAAAAAAATGATTTAAGTTTTCTTAATTTATATGAGGATAAAAGGGGAATGTCTTAGCCTTTGTTTGCAAATTCAATATGGAGAGTTTGATGTTGTGGTGGCAGAGGCCATGGCGATAGGTCTGGGCTGACATGAGCTAAAGAGGAGCGCATCTTGATACAAGGCATATTTACCAATGCCCGTCGAGTTGTACAGGGCCTAAATGATCAAAGTTTGGGGGCATCATGGTCTCTTATCGTAAGGGATATATTCTTTGTAACGAGATTGTGGCTCTTGCTCTTACATTTCAAGGGCGTGGAGTAAGTTATCCCACTCATTGGCTTCTTTTGCTTTGTCTATATCACACATTATGTTGTCGTGCGACTATATTCCTCACTTTTTCTGACCTTTGATTGGTGATGTGATTGAATAAATTTTCTTGCTTCAAAAAAATGCGAGAATATAACAGGGGAAGTACTAGTAAAGACTTATTCACACAGAAACCCTACAACGCTAAAAAGTGTAAAACCATCTTAACTTTCCATTTCGTCAAAAAGTTTTATCTTTTAATTAAATCTAAAATATATAAAAAGGATATAATTACAACACGTAAACCTCATCTCATTCTGTGGTCGCCTTACGCGTGTAAAATTACCACAGATGGTCCTGATATATGGTCGTTATCTTAGGTTGTCTTAGGTGATGTTTGCATGGATTAAATTATAATAATTTTGGCTTATGGTTTGGTTTGTTATTGACCTGGTCATAGTAAGTAGTGGGCATGTTCAATTTATTGAACAATATATGATTGTTATTGTTTCCCTAGATTTTAGCTTAGTGGGTTATTTGCTACTCTTTATATTGAGGTCTTGCATTTAGATCGGAAGAGCGTCGTGTAGTGAATTATCCAATCCCCGTATTGATCTCCTTCTCTGTAAATTAATCTGGTTATTCCCTTACTTTGCTCTCCTTCTCTGTAAATTAATCTGGTTATTCCCTTACTTTGCTCTCCTTCGTCTCTATAAAAAATTCTATCCATATCAGGTCCTTGTCAATGTGTTCAAGGAAAATTCCGACACATCTCAAAAGTTTTCCTTCGAGAAGAGAGTGGGTGGGAAGACTTTCTACAGAATGTGAAAGAATTTTGCTTAAAAGAAAAATGACTTTTATATTCCAGATCTTAATGGTTCATATAACGGTATTTCATATTAATTAAATAACAAATTTCAACCATTTTAACTAAAAAGTCTTAGCATAATATATCATTTTTACCTTAAAACAGTTCACGAATTAACAAAAAGGAAGCAAAGATTCTTTATCTTTCTTTTGTTTAATTAATTGCAACCAAAAGAGCCTGTACTAAATTTTAAGTTAATCTTAACTTAGATTTAATGTAATTTCTATTTAAAGCCTATAATTTGAGTTAATTCTACATTAACTCTTAGTTGGATCATATAATTAAGATTTTGTTTTTGTTAAAAATTTATAAATTTCGCATATAAGAGCCTTTTGGAAGTTTTCTTAGTGTTTCCAGGGAGTTTCCTAATTTTATTAAAAAATAGATTTGATAACCATGCGCTAAAGAGACTAAAGCATCACTTTACTTTTCAAAAGATTCCCATGCTCAAATAAAGACATGAATAATTCCACTGAGATGCTTCCCAACTACTGCCTTCACGTTATTACTTTTTCCATGAAATTTGTTCAGCATAATGGACAGATGCACAAAAGACTATTCCTTCATTAAAAAGCTTTATTGATATATATTTTTCTCCCCTTCCAAGAACTTCATTGCAACTCAAGAAATTATCTATTCATCTTTTCTCAGGATTTTGCCTCTAAGATCTGATAACAGACATGGCTGCTGTTGCTGCTGTTGCTTCTGTTTGCGAGATTCTTGAGAAAACACTACAGCATCAAAAATTTATTATTGGCGATGCAGACAGAAAAGAAATTGAGTCTCTCCTCCAAGAGGTTAGTTCTTTACGAGATATGCTTACTACTAGTCCTTCTTCTCCACAGCACAAAAAATCTGCCGAAATTATAGCATCTTTAGAAGATCAAATCATGGAGTCATCATCCAGAGCTCGAGATCTCATTCAATCCCACATTATGGAACAACTCATTCGTGAGAACAGTCACATAACCTTATATCAGTTGTTGAGTCAAGTAAGAACTGAAATTCGTCACATGAACAAATACTATCGGTTGTGTAGTCAAGTAGAAACTGAAATTCGTCCCATAGAAAAATACTTTGAAGTACAACGGCCAAAGATTTGTTGGTCGTCTCTGGTTTTATCTGATGAGTTCACTGATTGCAGCTGGATCGAAAATCAATTCGATTTTGATAGAGCTAATAATAAAATTAGAACTTTTTGTGTTGTTGGCATGGCAGGTATTGGCAAAACTGCTCTTGCCAAAGCAGTTTATAGGAGATTAGAAGTTTATATGATCAATCCATATTTTCCATTCCATTTTCAAATCGGTGCATGGGTGACACTATCTCAAAATGCTTGTTTACGACAAATTGTAATTGACCTTCTAGATTCCATTAACATGTTCAATTGTAAGATGCATAAACTGAGCACCGAAAAACTAGGAGAACATTTGCACAAGAGCTTAAGGAGGCGGAGGTTCTTTATTGTGCTGGACGATGTGTGTGATGCTAAGGTTTGGGATGATTTGATCCAACTACTTCCAGATGACAATAACAAAAGTGGAATCTTGCTGACCACAAGGTTTGAGGATGTTGCTCTTCATGCGCATGCTAACTCTGATCCCCAACCTTACCACATGAATTTTCTTCAAGTCATGCAGCATCGTCAACATCTGGTTCTTAGGATTGAAGATTCAGCTCAATCTCTCCTCAGAGATGCTATTAGTCAACAGAATTTTCTTGAAACTTATTCAAATAAGGGAATCAAAAAAGTAAAATCTTTGGAGAATCAAATTACAGAAGCAGCAGAGATACTAAGAAGTATAATTGCATCTCACATTATTTATTACAATTTATCTTTCTCATCTCAATGCTTGATGAAAGTAAAAAGAGAAATTGATTTCCTAAAGCAGTATGTGATGAAGGTTGAGGAGGCCAAGAGCAGGGCAGAGAATATGCAGCCAACGGTTTGTTTATCCGAACGTGTTGCTCCTAAAATTGTGGGTCTTGATGAAGATTTCATAGCAATAAAGAATCGAATGGCTGGGAGATCACTGGGACTCGAAGTTATATCTCTTGTTGGGATGGGTGGAATTGGTAAAACTACTCTGGCAAAAAAAATTTATGGAGATAAGTTCCTTTCGGAATTTTTTTTTATTCGTGCTTGGATAACAGTCTCTCAAAGTTATGACATGAAAGACATCATAATCGGGCTTCTACGTTCCATGGGAAAGCTTCCCAATCACCACGAGAGCTGCGCAATTGACTTGGAAGGATGTTTATACAAGAGTCTAAAGGGTAGAAGTTATATGATTGTAATAGATGATGTATGGGATAGAAATATTTGGGATTATTTGAAACGGTTATTGCCAGACGATAAAAATTCAAGTCGGATCTTGTTGACCACGAGGCTCGAGAATGTGACTGTTTATGCCAACTCATCTTGTATTCACCACATGCATTTTCTAGACGGAAATGCAAGTTGGAATTTGTTTTGCGACAAAGTCTTTGTCAAAGATTGCTGCCCTCCCGAATTGGATGAAATTGGGAAGATAATTGTCCAAAAATGTGGAGGACTTCCCCTTGTGATTATTGTGGTTGGTGGCCTCCTGTCAACTGGCTCTAGAACACAACGTTACTGGAGAAATATTGCTGAAACTTTAAGTTCAGTAATAAATTCAAATGACGGAGATCCTTGCTCAAATATATTAGCTTTAAGTTATACTCATTTGCCTGAGCATTTGAAAGCATGCTTCCTGTACACTGGAATTTTTCCGGAAGATTCTAGTATCCGTGTATCCACACTTGTTGAGTTATGGATAGCTGAGGGATTTCTTGAACCACTGGAATCAATTAACTTGGAAGATAGAGCATATGAATACTTGTTAGATCTTGTGGAAAGAAGTCTTATATTGGTTGATAAATGGGGTTCTATTGGCAGAATCAAAGCATGCAAGATTCATGATATTGTAAGGGATTTTTGCAGGAGAGAGGCTGAAAAGGAGATGCTTTATCATATCAGTGATGGAAGTCTGTGTTCTATTCCACTGGGAGCAAGTGTGCGACTGAGTATTCATCCAAGCACATCTAATTGTTTTCCATATGATGAGAAGAAGCTTTCCTCTTTGTTGGTGAGCTCTTTGTTTATTTTTGATAAGTATTTTCCGCAGTTAGTACCTCATCTAAATCATAGGCCAGTAAAAGTACTAGACATGGGAGCATTTGCTTTGAGGTTCAATATTCACTTCGATCTGGATGAGTTACTCTCTCATAACTTGCGGTACTTTGCTCATAACTGGTTACAAGATTTGGCTACTATATCACCATCCGTAGTGTGTTCAAATTTACAAACCTTAATTCTTAAGAGGGCACAATCAGTGGAAATTCCAATTTGGAGTATGCTGCAACTGAGACATGTGAAGGTGCAAGGTCTAGCTCTGCTATTCTTCAAAACCTTAAGACATTGTCCACAACAAGAGACTTCAAATGTTCTGATGAGATTCTCCAAAGAATTCCGAATTTGAATAAATTAGGCATCAGTTATTCTGCAAATTTGCAAGACAAATGCCTAAGTAATCTTACCTGTCTACATAAACTAGAATGTGCTCTTCCGATCTGGTATTTATGGAGCAGATAACTCTTTCCTGCATATCATCACCTTTCCACCTTCACTCAAAAAGTTAACTCTTTCTGGTGGGCGTCTACCTTGGAAAGATATGATGATTGTTGGTTCATTGCCCAATCTTGAAGTCCTGAAATTGCTATCTAAGTCCTTTGAAGGCAAAGAGTGGGAAACCAAAGTGCAATTTCCTAAGCTGAAATATTTTCTCATTTCTGACCTGGAGATAGAGCAATGGAGGGCAAATGGCATCCACTTTCCAAGCCTTCAATGCCTAGTCTTTTGGTATGGCTTTTACCTGAGGGAGATCCCTTCTTGTATTGGAGACATACCAACACTTGAAAAGATTGAGGTGCAACATTGTGCTAAGTCACTCGTGGATTTGGTGAAAAATATAGAGCAGGAACAGCGGGATTTGGGAAATGATGATCTGCAAGTTCTTATCGAACGATCTTTCTAGTTGAAAAATATGAGGTTGTGTTCTTCACTGAACCATAATAATGAAAATTTTTGGCAATTAATTTTTTTCAATTTTGCCTTTTTCATGGCATTACATTGCATATTGAAACTTAATTTCTTGAATTTTTTCAGATCCTTGATGGAAAATGGTTGATCAAAAGAAGGACAAGACCTCGGTGGGAGACTATTCAGAAGGGAGAACATGGAAAAAATTGATTTAAACTAGTGTGCTATGGCTGACGAATTGTAATTCACTCACAGGTTTCTTTGCTCTATGGTTTATCGCTTGATCTTTTCATCAATTCTGTTGCTTATCTTGTCCAGAATTTCTTTAATCAATGTCATTTGACTACTCTTCTATAACTTGTGTGTTTTCTTGATCATTACAATAACTCCGTCCATGCTTCTGATAGGAATGAAGAAACTGTACAAGTATGTATAATCTTTTCTTAAATTAGCAGAAATCAGTGAATTATAAGTTTGACATCATGAGTTTCGTCTGAAATCGTAAGAACATTATTATGCGTCGGGGCTGTTTTTCCAAGCAGTCAGGCAGGTTGTCGTATATTAAGATTTCAAACCTTTGGCCATGGCTTAACCACCGAGGTGTAGTGTGTTTACAGAGAAGTTCTTTTCACACCTGCAAGTTGTAGAGTTTGGTAGAATAATATATAAAATAAACAATCATACAAAAATTACTTACGAAAACTCTTTTACACTCACACGTGACATGAATCCATTTTTGAACATATTGCGTCACTTAAAAATTAACTCTCATGATTGTAGCAAGTCATTTGGTTGTAAACAATTTTGGTACAAGCAGGGTTTTCTATAACATCTTTTTTTTTTAATAACTAAAAAAAAATGTCCTACAGGTGTTATTATGATAAAATATAAAATTATGAAAAAGATAATGTACTGTAAATTAATAAATACTCAATTGTCAAGTTGCAAAAAAATATTATATATATACTTATTTATAAAAAATTAATGATTCCTCTAGATCACAATAATTTTCATGATTGCAACACTGTGTTAGAATTCCCATGGAGGTTTCGAATTTCATTAAAAAAAAAAAAGGAAACTCTTTTAGAGTTATTGAAAGTTTTTAACGAGTTTGCGAAGAGTTTCACTTTCAAACATGAAAAACTTGCCTTTTTAGGAGTTTTCGTGCATCATAGCCCATGACACTGGATGAACTCTCTCAAACCCATACTGTAATGTGTTATGATAATTGAGATGTGATAGATATTAAAATCACGGATATTTGAAGATGCGAGTATTTTTGTAGACAAATATATTCTAATGAAACCATAATATTGCATTCTGAGTAAGTAGGGAATATAAACATGTTTTTAATTTTTTCTTTTTTTTAAAAAAAAAAAAACATGAACTAAAAGATTTGATAAACATGAAGTCAAGTCATTGAAGCATTATTACTCTTTTAAAAAATTCCCATGCTCAAATGGGGACATGAATAATTGCACTAACTAAAATGCCCCACCCACTACGTTTATTGTTATTGTTTCCATGTACATCACAAGAGCCCCTTTATTTGTAGGTAATTATTGAGGTAAAATTGGATTTACTATCTTGCTTTCTTCCTTTGATCATATCTATTTTGGCAAACACCGGTTCACTAAAAGAAAAATCTTTTCTACAAACAAAAATTAGTAAACACAAATTATTGAAACTTTTTTTGAATTATCATTTATCAGTTGTATTGTGTAAAGAAATTTGTGTAAATTTATTCAATATGCATGATTCATTCTTTTATGTAAAGACTAATATTCTACTAACAATATAATGAGAGAATAAAATTACTTTAGCTTCCACCGTTTCTTGTTTAAAAGTAGATTCGATTCGATAAACATGAACTCGAGAGAAAAGGGGCATGTCATTAAAGCATTGATTCTTTTGCCCTAACCTGCTACCTTTATGTATAAAAGCTTTATTGATTCTCATATATGGATTAAAAAGCTTTACCATAACTCCAGGCCTGTTTATGTTGATTAAAAAACTTCAGAAATTATCTTCCCTTTAGATTTTTGCCTTTGAGATATTTGACATTGGACATGGTGGCTGCTGCTGCTCTTGCTACAATTTGCCAGATTCTGGAGAAAATGTTACAGCATCAACATTTGATTCTTTGAGAAGGAGATAGACAAGAAATCGAGTCTTTCCTCCAGCAGGTTAGTTCCTTACAAGATACACTTGCCAATAATAATAATTACTCTTCTGCAGCGAAAAGCCGCGAAGTTGTAGAGTCTTTAGAAGCCCAAATCATAACTGAAGCATCGAGAGCACGAGATCTCATTCAGTCGCACATTATGGGTCAACTCATTAAGGAGAACAGCCCCTTAACCTTATATAATGATTTGAGGTTCAAGTTCTGATAAGTGTATTTTATATGCAAAAACACTTCTCTTAACTTATGCAATTCTATATGAAATCGAGTAGATTTCTACCTAATTTGTGTGAATATGGTTTATACAGGTGAAAAGCTCAAATTGGAGTGATACAAGGAAAAAGAATGATTTTTGAACCAAATTGAGACTTTGCATTCAAGAAATAGCATCGAGGTGCGACTGTTCGAGAGTTTGGGTTGAAAAGATCATCTGTGATGCGTTTAAAGAGAGTGAGGACCTTTACGTAGAGTCCAAGAAGTTTAGGGACATGTTTAAAAGAAGG
>CAVNYN010287801.1:211005-225283 GCA_963692815.1 Nyctanthes arbor-tristis | reverse complement strand
GAAAGTATCAAAGATATTGTGAAAAAAATACAAAAAATAAAGAATTAGAGATTCTCTAAGTAAAAAAAAAAGTCTAAATTTGCAAATAAAACATACTCACATAAAAAAATCCAAAATCTTTGAAATCCACGGTGCCCTCTATATTCCTATTTTAGAATATGTCGTCCCCATTGTCAAATCTTTTTGGGTAAAGTGAACAAGAAAGCGGGCTCTTGGGCCAACGCGCTGAGGCCCAATAGGCCCGTTATTATTAGAACCAAAGTGTCGGCAAAGAAAATCCACTTTACGAGTGTATGTACCACTGATTCGAACGGTCGTCTAATCCAACGGCTCAAACAGAAAGTTCCGGGAATATCACGTGATTGTGGGACCCATTATATCAGCCCATGTTTCACGCTCTTTCGCAATCAGTGCCAGCTGTCATTTATTAAGGCAGCTTCAGGTTATTTTGCAATAAACCCCCTATCTTTCACGATTTTCGTGGAAAGTACAACTCCTTTTACTTATTGACATTTTTGCCCCTCAGAACAACAACCCCCCCTCCCAAAACAAAAACCTCCCTCTCGTCTAATATAGCTTCTATCAAATCAATGTTTGTTGGATAATAGATCCAAATTTTAAATAAATTTTGAAAGATATCTTGGTCGGTCTACACAAGTAATGTCGGCAATAAAAAGTGAACTAATTTCCTTTTTCTTTCTCTTTTTAAATAAATAAATAAATAAATAAATAAAAGATGAACTAAATCCTCC
The DNA here is from genome assembly GCA_963692815.1 of Nyctanthes arbor-tristis. Lineage (NCBI taxonomy): Eukaryota > Viridiplantae > Streptophyta > Magnoliopsida > Lamiales > Oleaceae > Nyctanthes > Nyctanthes arbor-tristis. The sequence continues at coordinate 224,531 of CAVNYN010287801.1, read as the reverse complement.
ATTGGATAAAGGAGGAGCAGCTAGGCAGTACCATCATTGAAATGGATGCCCTGTTGGTTCACAAAGCCTGGTGAAGTGCAAACTCCCCTTTTGGAATGATTATCAGGGATTGCTGAGCTTTAGACTCGTAGTTATTTAATGTTATATATTCTATTTGTCTGAAATATGCAAATCATACTACTCTAACAGGAGTTAGGGCTGCTAGTTTTTGATAGACTCCATCCAGTGGGATGAGTAAATTTCCTTCTTTGAAAAAAGAAAAGATGATCTAATTCTTAAATATTATTTGACTGGATCAAAATAATTATGAAAATGGGATTGAGACCCGTGAAGTTAAATTGCCATCCTCAAAGAAAAATAGCTTTCATAGATTGTTCATATTTAGGTCATTTATAAAATTAGGTAAATTCATCTTCTTATCCTTAAATTATTTTTCTATATTTATATAATATATAGTGGTAAGATCGTGCATTTAGCTTAATTCTATAAAAGATTACTTAAACGATTATCTACAAATGGTAATTTCCCAAAAGTAAACAAAAGGAATGTTAAACAAAAATAAAAGTGGCTCCAAAACAAAAAAGGTCTTAAAGCAAAGCGGTGGGATCTTTTCTGCCAAGGAAAGGACAATTTTATGACATTTTTGACTCCTCCTGACTCCTGTCATGTATGCTGTATAATAAATTCAAAAATTCACATAATATTATCCAAACACATATATTCTAATGTTTAAAAAACTTTAGGTAAGGATATTATAAAGGAGTCAGTTATTCCATCAATAAAGGAATTCTAATTATTATTTTTAAATATTTTAAAATTTAAAAAAAAAAGTTGTAGATCTAACAAATAAGTTACGATAAAAAAAAATCTAATTGTCTCCTTTCAAAAAAAGAATAGATCTATTTATCACTTTATAAATCTATTTTTTTTTTTGAAGCAATCAAGTTGTCAATCTAATTGATTGAAACAAAAAAAGTGTAAATTTAATTATAAGTATTATTAAATGAAAACTAACTAATTTAACAAAAATGGTGATTTCCTATGGGCATGATCCTTAAATATAATTATTTTCTAAATATTTTAAAAAATTTTAAAATATTATGAAGACTAAAACTACCTTGTTTATCAAAAAAAATATCTCCTACCAATGTTTTGGAACATTGTCTTTCCAACATTTTCTGTAAGACTAATTAGAATAGCGCGGCAGATTAACACTTTCAATTAGGTCCACTGACCAAGGGAGATTATTCCTATATTTCTGTCTAAATTATTATTTTTTCCATAAATATAAGGGTTAATTTCACAAATCATCTTCAACATTTGAGTTTAGTCTCGATTTCATCTCCAGTCTTTGTTTTCACATCCCACAGCCCCAATCTTTGAAAAATACACACAAATAGCCTCTATTTCTACTGTTTGACAAAATTTTTAACAAAATGATAATTATACACCCATAAACATTTTAAATTTTTCTTAAAAGATTTAAAAATAATAAAAAACTAAAAAACTGAACCACCCCGACCCCACTCACCCCACCCCCACCCCCACGTCCCCCTCCAGCCTCGGCCAAAAAATGGGGGTAAATCCCTCCTATTTTGCTTCTGGAAATGACAACAAAATGGGAGGGGAAGGGATTCACTCCCATCTGTGCTGCGCAAATGTGTCAAATGTTGCCATTTTCGGCAGTATTTAACTCAGAAATGGAGGGTGAATCCCCCCTTATTTTATTGCCGGAAATAGTAGCAAAATAGATGGGATTTACCCCACATTTGTGCTGCCAAAAAACGGCAGTATTACTATCATTTTCTGGCAGCATAAATGCTGCCGGGAATCCATTTCCAGCAGCGTTTGACTCAGAAATGGCAGCGAAATAGGGAAGGATTTACCCCCATTTGTGCAGTCAGAAAACGGCAGCTGCCATTTCCGACAGTGAAATGGGGGGATTCACCCCCCATTTCTGAGTTAAATGCTGCCGAAAATGGCAGTCGCTGCTATTTCCGATAGCATTTGTGTTGCTAGAATGAGAGCATAGATGGGGGTGAATCCCTCCATTTTGCTGCCAGTCTTGGCAATAAAATGGGGAGGATTCATCCCCCTTTTTTAGCTATTGGAATGGACCATTCCGGTAGCCGGCGGCCGTCATTGAGGCTAGAGGAAAGGACGTTGGGTGGGGTAGGTGTAGGGATTGGGGTGGGATGGGTCAGTTTTTTAGTTTTTTATCATTTTTAAACCTTTTAAGAAAAAATTTAAAATGTTTATGGGGGTATAATCTTTATTTTGTTAAAATTTTTGCTAAACAGTAGAAATAGAGACGATTTGTGTGTATTTTTTAAAGGTTGGGGGCTGTGGGGTGTGAAAAAAAGATTGGAGATGAAATCGAGACTAAATTCAAAAGTTGGTGACGATTTGTGAAATTACCCTAATATAATTCTCTATCCAGTTCGATGAGTCAAGGCTCCAGTAATTTAGTGGCGTTAGAGTAGATTTTCATATTTTTCACCAGGTTCAATTCAAATAATAGAGTTTACATTTATCAACAAATACGATAATTTCTAAAAACTCACGTCGAGAAAATTTAGATGGGATAAATATACAATACCCAATAAAATGCGACCTCCTCATTAGATAATCGACATTTTTTTAATGAAATCAAGTCAATTTAATGCCAAAAAAAAAAAAATCGAACACCTCTCAAAGGTGCCAAATCAAGGTGTCTTATCGGATTCCACTTTTATTCCAAACTTTATAAACACGATCTTACCTCATTAGGTATAACAGCACAACTCAATGAATAGTCGAACGCTTTATATAACGTTCAATTCTCTCTCAAGAGCCAATTAAGTGGATTGAAAAAGTTCAATAATATTCAAATTATTGTTATTTTGTCAAAGCAAAATAGAAGATTTCTAGACATGCAAATTCTAAAGAATCATCTAACAGAAATTACCACAATTACCCATAAATTTCCACGAGACTTTATAGAAATTCCGTGGGTCAAATTGGAAGACTTTTGTTATCCTCTTTACAACAATAGAAGTAACAAAAAGGACTCTTAAAGGACTAGCATTTCTGTCCCTCATCCGTAAGAAAAGAATAATTATTCCACTTTAAGAAAAGAATAATTATTCCACTTTATTATTCTTTTCTTTTCTCTTGCCTCATCTTTTTATCAGTTAAAATCTAAAGAATCATAAAAATGAATTTGAAAAGGAAAAAAGCCTTCAAAAAGAAAGGGAAAAAAATTTAAATAAATCACTTTACAATCTTGGCTAGTGATTGTAGCCATAATACGAAAGGTACCACTTGACAAATTTCTTCAAACCGGTTTGCAAACCAGTAGTCGGTTTATACCCGAGTTCTCTTCGCGCCGAGCTTATATTCGCATGAGTGAACGGAACATCACCGTTACCGGGCATTTCGATCATGTTCTTTCTCGCTTTAACTTTCAAATGCTTTTCCAATATGCTGACCATCATGGGGACTGTGACGGGTGACGTGTTACCCAAATTAAAAATCCGGTATTGTGCCGGGCCCCGTTTCTTCCCACCCGACCCGGTACTTTTCTTCGCGGTATCAAGCGAAGCAACACAACCCTTCACAATGTCATCAATATACGTAAAATCCCGAGCCAAGTCAACCCGGTTTTTACCCCGATAGACCGTGATCAGTTTCCCTTGCAAAATGTTCCGGGCGAAGGAAAAGTACGCCATATCGGGCCGTCCCCACGGACCATAAACGGTGAAAAACCTTAACCCCGTTATAGACAAGCCGTAAATATGATTGTACGTGTGGGTAATTTCCTCTCCGGCCTTCTTCGTCGCGGCATACAATGAAGCGGGGCGGTCAGTCCTGTCGGATTCCGAGAAGGGAGCCTTCTCATTGAGACCGTAGACCGAGCTGGAACTAGCCCAAACAACTGATGGCTGTGGGTTGGCACTTTTGCAGGCCTCGAGAAGCGTAACCAATCCTGCAATATTGCTGTGAACGTACGAGTGGGGATTTTCAATGGCGTATCGGACCCCAGCCTGAGCAGCCAGATGCATCACATGGGTGAAGGCAACAACATCAAAAAGCTTCGCTAATAATTTCGCATCATTCACATCTCCTTCAACAATGAAGATATGTTGTGCATTCAGAAGACCTTTTCTGGCTTTCTTTAACGATGGGTCGTAATAATTGTTGAAATTATCGAGACCCACGACCCCATCGCCGCGTTTCTTCAAGGCAAGCGAGACGTGCATGCCGACAAATCCGGCTGCGCCGGTGACAAGCACAGAGATTCCGTTGTGGCGGTGGATCTGGGCAGATTCTCGAACTTGTTTCTCCCAGTGGATGCCGCCCCACGTGGCGGTGAAATACCGGTGACCCGAATCGACAAAGGATTGAAAACTCAAATACGAAGCGGTTAACGCCACAAGGAACAGAGCCCACAAAAACATTGTGCTCGTCGAGGCGAAACACCGATTGAACTGCCTATGCATTGTATTACGATCCTTGAACTTCCCAGGCGTTGATGGGAGAAACAATTCCTCTTCATCCAATGAAGGCATATTTTCAGAGGGGGGAAAAAAGGCAATTGCAAGGGGAAAAGAATACGCTAAAAAGGACAAAAAGTGGGGAAGAAGGGTGATTATGAAAAGGGGAAAGGAACGAGAAGAGAAAGAAGGAACAGATGCAGATGAAAATGGGAATGCATCTGCTGAACGCGTTGCGGGAGAAATGGATATATAGTGGGAGACCACAAAAGGCACATAGACAATAATACGCGTGAAAACGCGTTAAAGGACGAACAGAGGGGAAAAGGGGAAAATGATGAGCACAGGGGAGAGAAAGAGAGGGAAAAGAATGTATATTAATTTTTTTAAGGGGAAAGTTCTTGGAGGGTTCTTACTGCAAACTCTTCAAATGTGTTACAACTTGGGTCCTCATTTATTTTGTAGTTACATTCTTGGTTGTCATATTCTATTTTTGGGTATGGGGTGATAAATGGATACGATAATGCGTTTAATTATGGTTCATTTTCGTTCATTCTTGTAATAGATAAGTATTAACGGGTATACAAGTACAAGTCTAACATGTGGCGAATGCACTTGTTCACTGTTGGCGATGAACATGTAGATAAAGAATGTTTACTTTCTAATACACAAATGTAGAGTGAGTATGCATGTCTTTATTTGCACTAATTATATAGAATAATGTTTTTTGTCTAAATTGGATATCACTCTTTAATTTTAGTTGGCATTTTTTTATTGGATATTAAATGAGTGGATGTCTTTATAGGTTTATGATTATCCACTCATCTCTCAATATAAAAAATGGCCATTAAATTAAAAGAATGGTGCTCAACTTAGATAATAGCACACCTCATAGATATGTATTAAAGATCCAAATATAGAAATTGAAAGTGAATAAATTCAAGTGAGAGTATTAGTACTCAAAATTTCGTGTGAGGTATCTCAAAATTTAAGTAGTAAAATAATTTGAAGGCAAATGGAGGCTTAACGAAGTTTGTTTGGGGTGAAATTCTGATATTCTAAGAATATCATATTTTGCTTATTGACAAAATCAAGAATCATATCAATAATTGTTAAGTTAGGATCTTTAAATACTAGAAATTTGACTGGTCACACCAAGAATTGTTAAGTTAGGATCTTTAGATACCAGAAATTTGACCAGTCACACCAAGAATCGTATCAGAATCGTTAAGTTAGGATCTTTGAACACAAAAAATTTTGACTAGTCAAGTATTGTATCTTCAGTACTCTTGAAATATCATAATTTTTTTCGTTTGTATAAATAATAGGGACAATCCCACGCATTTAGTGAAGATATATTGTTTTTCAAATCATGCTACACTACAACACTTGCAGCACATCGATAATAGATGCTAGTTCTAATGTAAGTAAAAAAATAAAAGTAAATCATCATCATTTACTCGATTGTTTACATGATTTCTTTGTAACTATTTACTCTAAAGTATTGAAAATACGGTATTCCTGACTAATTAATAATCCACGTCTATGTTTAAATGTTTCAATTTAACAATAAATTTGATCCCAATTTTACAAATATTAGTTTTTAATTTTGACAATGTGACAGAATATTATACTCTTAATAGTACTAGAGTTTCGTTGGTTATTACTCGATTGTTTATCTAGATGCACGACAACTGAGCACTAGATCACTAGGGTAATAGGAAAACTGTGGACTGTGGAAAGGAAAAACAAGTGGGGAGAGAGAGTAGTGGACAACTAACAATGGACTGGATTTTTTAAATTATTCAAAAAATATTATTTTAGTATATTCAGAGAAGAAGAATGGGGATGGACGACGATCCAACGCTGTTGACGCGGATAAGTGGCAAATTGGGAAGGCCACGCGCTATAGTGTATCATTTTCATTTTTATTTCTTATTTTTTTATTTTTATTTTTTTTTCAAATCCAAAGGCTAAAAATATATTTTTTAAATATTTATCAATTGTCAATTGTGTTGTCAACCCCTTGACAAAGAAAATATCTTGTTTGAAAATTGAGGTCATTATAAGATTATGTTGATGCTTTTTTCAATATGGGAGAACTTTCGATAGATGAACATTAGTGAATCTTGTTTTGAAAAGCTGATTAGGTAAGTTTAGCAATTTTCAATTTTATTTTTCTTTTTTCAAATTCAAAAACCAATTTCTTTTTCACATAAACCTTCAAATAGAGGTAATTGAAACATCTCCGTTTTTTGTCCAACTGAAACATCTTATTAATTTGTAATGCTGTTGTTAACATTTTGCAGAGGAGAAAACATTTGATTGTAAATTCACTGACCTATTTAATTATTTTGATACTTGTGTTTCATTAATAGAGAATCTTCAATAGTCGAAGATAGTGAATTTTGTTCTGAATAGTTGATTATTTGATTACTTTTTGTTCTTTGATAGATTTTTTATTTTATGAAAATCTTTAACTTGTCATAAGCTTATTCTTCATAGAAACTTTTTTCACAATTAAAATTTTCAAAAATAAAATCAATACCAATAACATATTTCCTACAAATAATAATTTTCACATTTCTCTATAACTTCTCTCTACTTTTTCACCACACATTTCAAAAAAAATTAATTTCACAAAAAACCTAAAAAACTTGGCACAGTGAACAAAACTTTGATTTGATTTGTTGAAAATTTTAATTGTGAAAAAGGTTTCTGTCGAGAACAAGCCTAAATAATTTTGTATCTTGGTTTCCAAAAGTAATTTTGGATCTATATAGTGAGCAAACAAGCTACAATTGAAATGGCAGCGTTGGTTTTTTGTTGGCTAAATTTCATAAGGGTAAATTTCACATAAGGTCCCCAACTTTTACTCATTGTCTAAGTTGGGTTCCAACTTTTTTCAACTCCATAGGTCCTCGACCTTTCATAAATCCACACATAAGGTCCCTAATCCTATAAAATTGACAACTATACACCCTACACTTTTTTCTTTAATAACGCTTACTTTCAAAATAAAAGCAAAAAGAATTAAAAAATAATATAATAATAAGAGAAAGGAAAATAATTTCTTTTCACTCTATTTATCTAGTTATCCACTCCACCCCTAAGTCAACCATAAATGACAAATTCCAATAGTCGTTTTTTACCAAAAAAAACACACACACGCACATTTTGTTACTTGTTCCCCCCTCTGCCATTAAAAAAAATGAGGGCTTCCTCAAAAAAAGAAAAAATTTTAAGTATTTGTCATTTTCAATCAAGGATATAAGTAAAATGAGTAGCTAGCCAGGCAGATGGGAAAAAATTATTTTTCGTTTTTACCTTTTTTTATTTTTACTACCTTTTAGAAACTTTTTTGTTTTTATCTAAAATGTAAAAGAAAAAATGTCATAAGAGATCTTATCAATGAATTTATTAAAGGTCGAAGACCTATGATATTGAAAAAGACCAATAGTTGATTACGTTAGCATAGCAATTTTCAATTTTATTTTTATTTTTTCAAATTCAAAAACCAATTTCTTTTTTACATAAACCTTCAAATTCAAATTCAAATTCAAATAGAAGTAACTGAAACATCTTCTTTTATATTTCTTCTTCTTCTTCTTCTTCATTTTTTCCCAATCGAAGCATCTTATTAATTTGCAATGTTCTTTTCAATATTTTTATTGTAAATTCAAGGACTGATCACGTGTTGAATGTGCAAAAAATAATTAATTTCCTTACACGAGTTTAAATAAAATTGTAGTAGCGGAGTAAGGGTCGAACCTACAGAGAACAATGAATAAATTAAGCAATTTATTGCTAACTAAAGATTGGGGGTTTTGAGAGTTGAATTGTTAATAAAAATTAAAGTGGAAAAGTAATTAAGAATGCAACTAATAAATTGAGTAGAAAAGATTAATGAGGATAAACACCCAATTCTCGGTTCGGTTGAGTCTAGATTAGTAATGCTTAAGCTTTGAAAACTTGTTCCCAGCATGCAATTGGGACTTCTAACCCTAGGTGTTGATATGCTCTAATTATCCAAATTTTTCCTTAAATTGTAACTAATTCGAACAGGTTCTTGAATTAGATGATTAGCCTTGGACACCTTAGAATGAGTTCTCTAAATTTAATGCAAAGTCAATATGTAGAATGAGAAAAATATGTTAGACCAATCCACAAAATCGCAAGCCTGTTTTGTGATCTTAGGTTGTGATGTTCCTAGCAATTACAAATCGCTAGTTGCTACGAATGAATCAGGAAAAGCAACAATTGTGTGTTGAAAACCTGACTCTAGCAATTGATAAATAGATGTATCAATCAAAGGGTCCTATTGAAAGAAAATTACCACGATATCATAAACTCGAATGGTAGAATATCACAACAATCGCAATTGACAATACTAAAAATACAGTTAAGAAAAGGGCTAAAAGAAAAAAAAAATCTTTAGACATCAGCGTCCCCTCAAATTAGGTAGAAGAGGCCTTAGCCTTGCATGCTCACGTCGATCTCCAATTAGGTAGAAAAAAATCTTCGATCTATAGTCTTCATTGTGTTTTCCAATTTTCTCTTCTAGGCTGTATGTATTTTTATTCTTCCCTCTCTTCCTCTTATATAGCTCTTCAGAAGCCTTCAAAAACACTCCAAGAACCATGCATAATTCTGGGCTAAAACAGAGTCTAAAACAGAATAAAATTCGTGAGATTTTTGCACATAAAGGAGGACGGCCGCCCTCAGACAGCAAGGTGCCCGCCCTCCTATTTCTATAGAGATTTCCCACTTTTAGTACGGGTCCACCGATCTCCAGGGCTCCCGCCCTGCCTTCTCTGCCAAGATGGCGCAATTTCTAGCAATTTAATATTTTTCTTCCTTTCTTTTTAGTCCTCCAAATTTCGTTGTCCAACACCTTGGTCTTCGAGCTCCAAAATCCTTACAACATTTGTCCAAACTCGATTTTTTTCTACTTTCTCCTTGGTCCTGTTTCAAATGAACAAACTAACCACAAACAACTATTTTGAGGTAATAAAACACACCATAAAACATCAATATGGAGAAATTAAACAAGCTAATCAAACACCTATTAGGGACCTACGTAATAATTCATTTGATACTTGTCTTTCAATAATAAAGAATCCTTGATAGTTGAAGATACTGAATTTAGTTTAGAATAGTACTTTTTGTTTGTCGATAGACTTTTTATTTTTATTATTGAAAATCTTAACTTGTGTGACTATCTAGGTTTCAAAAAGTAATTTTGGATCTACATAGTGAGCGAACAAACTATAGTTGAAATGGTAATGTTCGTTTTTCTTTGGTAAACTTCAGATATGGTCTCCAATTTTTACTCATTGTATGAGCTGGACCCCTTGATAAGTACATTTTATATGCGATATATTCTTCTTTACTTAATCAATTTTATATGTAATTGAGTAGATTTCTATCTAATTTGTGTGAATATGATTTATATAGGTGAAAAGCTCGATTGGGGACCATATTAATTTTAAAGAATAATTTTTGAACCAAATTGAAGCTTCACATTCGAGTCGTAGCATCAATGAGTGATGGTTCGAGAGTTTTGGGGTGAGAAGATCAATATCAACAAGCTTGAGGACTAGACTGTACTATGGAGAAACTTAAAAAAGATTATTTGGGTCGTATTTGAAGAGTGCACAGACCTTCCTGAAGATTTCTAGAAGTTTTGGACTTGATTGAATGAAGATAAATGTTGAAAAAGATTATTACTGCAAGAAAAGGATAAATTAGGGACCAAAATGGATGATTTGTAAATAGCCCGCGGATTGGCCGTGGCAAGAAAACCGCGGCCTAGCCGCGGGCGTTATATTTCTCTGTTGGCTGTGGGTTGGTCGCGGCAAGCATTTTGCGGTTACCTGCGGCACGTAACGGAAGTAGTGACTTTACACGTTTTCGGCCCGTTTTCGAAATTTTGTGTATTCTAAGACGTCTAAACTTATAAATGAACGAAAAAGTAACAGAAGAATGGGGAGAATACGCGAGGAAAAGTTGGAGAAATGAGTTGGAAGCGATTGAAGATCCAGGTTTTTTTCTTTCTATTTCCTTTCTTTATGAATTCAACTTTTCTTCTTGTATTGTCTAGCAATAACTTGCTAGGCACTATTGACCTAGGATTCATGATGAAACCCTGTTTTCATGATTAATTTATAGTATTTAGTTCTCGCTATTGTTCATATTTGTTGGGTTGATTGTTCACTATACGTTTATTCCAATTTGATGCTTGATCATCATTGAGTTGAGTTTTGTGATTCATATTGTTTTTGAGAGATTCTTCATGAGTTTAGCACATGGTAGTGAACAACATAGGGTCCTATAATAGGTAGAGATACTATTAAGCTCTATGAAATTGTTAAAGAATAATCAAAGTGAATGAATGCATGCCTTATGCTCGAAGGTTAATTAAAGATAATTGGTCTCGTATATAGGTATAGATTTGGATGACCATTAAGAGAGGCTTTTGAATAAATTAGGATTATTAATTTTCAACCCACGCTCTTCCGATCTGTGTGAAGGCGATTGCTAAGGATTGATTAACGAAAGGGTGGTGGATTCGGGGATCCTAGTGCTTTAATCATCTGAATTCATTTATTTCCTATTAATTCTTGCTTTTAGATTATCTTGCATGATTTTATTTATTTCTTTAAATTGAAACTCAAAACTTAATTGGATGTTTGCTTATTTGTGTTATTTGTCAAAAATGCTTAGTTAAGGTGAATTGTAATTTCCGATCCTTGTGGGTACGACACTCGATTCATCACTTATATTACTTGTTTCGACCCCATACACTCGTGGGATAATTTCGACAACAAGTTTTTGGCGCCGTTGCTGGAGATCGGTTTAATTGACAATTTCTTTAGTTAGGCTATATTTGACAAGTTTATTTTATTTTACTGCTGAATTTTTATTTTTATTTTTGTTTGGTATAGGACTTTGCATTGAATGTGCCGTTCTCAAAGTTGTAACTTAGCTGAGTTCGAAGTAGAAATTGAGAGAACCTTTCGCCAAAGAAATCGGAAGCGAAAAGAGAAGGAACAACAGAAAATAGATATGGGTGATAATCATAACGAAGTAATCCCGCCAGTTGGAGCTGTTGCACCACCAGGTAACAATGGGGGACATAATGGGCATATAGTTGAAGTGAATGAAATGGACGAGTTGATGGAGGATTTTATGATACCTCCCTTGGTTCAAAATAGGGCAAGTGTCGTTTTTCCAAATTATGGGCATGATAACTTTCAGTTATGTCCAGATGTGATAAATTTATTCTCCAACAACTTGCCATTCTGTGGAGGGGTGAATGAGAATCCTCACCATCATTTGTCACAGTTTTTGGAATATGTGGGGAATTTTTAGTACACGCATATCAATGAGGAGGCACTGAAAATGAGGCTCTTTGTTCACACCTTGAAGGACAAGGCAAGGGAATGGTTAGATTCCTTTCCTACAGCCAGTGTTACTACCTGGGCATATTTGGTGCACAAATTCTCAATGAAATATTTCCCTCCATCCAAGGTGAATAGGCTCAAGCATGCAATCTCAACTTTTTGGCAACTTGACAGTGAAAACTTCTGTGAAGCATGGGTGAGGTTCAAGTAGATGCTCAGACAACGTCCTAATCATGGATTTCCATTAAAGGAGCAGAATAGGTATTTTTACTTAGGCCTCCCTCCTTATTGTCGTTCAACTGTTGATGCTACAGCAGGAGGTACATTGAGTACAAAGTCAGTTGGAGATGCTTATCATGTTTTTGAAACAAGGAGTCAACAATATGAGATGTGGCCAGACAGAAGTTCAACCGTCAGCAGAACAGCCCATATTCTCAGACATACAACCCAGGTGGAGACAACATTCCAACTTCTCTTATGGTAACAACAATAATGTTCAAAATCCACAACATCGGCCAAGACCATATGAGAAGAAGGCAGGATGAGAGGAAGCAGTTACTAAGCTGCAAGAGCAATAGGAGCAGACTGCAAGATCAATGAAAAATATTGAGAATCATATTGGGCAGCTTGCAAAGTTATTGACAGACTGACAGCAAGAGGCTTGGCCTAGCAATACAGAAGTGAATCCTAAGGAAGATGTGAATGCCATTACTACAAGGAATGTAGTACAATTACCTGAAATTCATGTAAAAAGGCTAGGAAGAGAAGAAAAATCTAAAGAAGCTCAAAGAGAAAAAGAGGAGCAATCTGATGAACATGTAGTTGAGGCGGAACAACCAAAGGAGTCCCAACTTCCTGTGAAGCTTTATGTGCCTCCTATCTCTTTTCAACAGAGGTTGTGCAAGCATAAGATGGACAAACAGCTTGAAAAATTTTTAGAGGTGTTCAAGAAGCTTCATATTAACATACCATTCGCGATGCCTTAGTTCAAATGCCTATCTATGCTAAATTTGTGAAAGAAATCCTTTCAAATAAATGGAAGTTGGAAGAGCATGAGACATTGATGTTAACTGAAGAGAGTAGTGCCATCTTTCAAAACAAACTACCACCAAAGCTGAAGGATCCAGGGAGTTTTTCTATTCCTTGTACAATTGGTATTTTATTTATTGAAAGATGATTACGTGATTTAGGCGCTAGTATTAATCTCATGCCTTATTCTCTTTTCAAGAAACTTGGTTTAAGAGAAGTGAAGCCGACAACAGTAACTCTACAACTTACTGATCGATCTATTAAACATCTAAGGGGAGTTGTGGAAGATCTTCTAGTAAAAGTGGACAATTTTATTTTCCCTGCAAACTTTGTTATCTTGGATCGGGGATATTCCACTTTTGTTGGGTCGACCATTCTTGGCTACAGGACGGGCATTGATTGATGTGCAGAAAGGACAGCTTATCTTGAGGCTAAATAAGGAATAGATCAAGCAATGAAGTTCCCAATTTCTTCTGACACTTGTTTTCAGGTGGATGCCATCGACAGGGTAGCCAGAGACACCTTCATATTAGAAAATCCTTTTAACCATTGGGAAGCATATCTTATGCACTCACAAGATGAGGATTTAGATTCTAGTGCTATCGGAAAATGTGAA